>CATIWR010078678.1:0-33501 GCA_949677035.1 Omphalea diandra | reverse complement strand
TATATATATATATATATATTTGTGTGTGTGTGTGTGTGTAGATCTAAACTGTTAAAACATTTATGCGAAATATGCATCTTAAAAGATATGAAAAAGATAATATAATATTTTGTTTTAACTTTTAAAACAAAATAGATAACTAAATAATTTAGATAATATCTTTAATTATCTTATATAGAGAAAGTAGTAAAATCCAATTTTGCTTTCAGCCTATTCTATATATGCAACCTTGTAATTTCACATAATATTGGTAGTGGGCCAAAACCTATTTTTGACCCACAAGTCATAGATGATCTTTAGTAAGACATTATGATTATCTAAATTATATGAAGGTTCTTAATCCTTCTGTCGTATTATATGTGAATTGAACATAAGGTATGGATCATGTCATCTTTATACAATTCAATTCTTTCTTGATGTCTAAGTAGATTGAAGTAAAATGACATTGGTAACCTTTATCAATTCATTTATGCATGGTCATGCAATCTCTTTAATCTAACTTATCGAGGGCCCTAGAGATATATTCCTCATAAATATATAAGGGATAAATTTCTTTTCAATCACTCATATTCCTCTATATGATTTACTTCATATCCAATATCAATTTGCATAATTATCTTGTTAACAATAATGTTTGACTGTATAAAAACATAAACTTTATCATATTAGAATCCATGCTGAATTTTAGGTCAGAGGATTAAGTTAATATTGTTGCATGATAATCACTTATGACTATTTATCCTTGTAGGGTTATCATAGTAGGTTGGTCTAATATAATGTTTCTTAAACATGTATAAATGTGTTTGACTTAATATCATATATCCATAACTAGTAGAACATAGTCATCAATCAAAACACATACTAGTCCTTATTCATTATGATCCCAATAATAATGATCGATTAGAGACAATTTAAAATAAATTCTTTACACCTAAAGGTTTTACTATCAAGTCACATACTTGATGACATTAGGTAGAATTAAATATTAATGTAATTTAGTTGTAAACAAAATATAAAAGAAATATTTAATAAAAATGCAACCATGACATTACTTAGAAAATATCCTTTACAAGAATTTGCTTAGGGCACATAACTAATAATAGCCATATTGCCTATCCTTGCTATTCTATATTGCATGATAATCAATTGTCAAAAATTAACTCACAAGAACCTAAGAGGTTTTGGATACCTAAATCATGTGATTCTATCTTATAGATATGCTTGTAATCTAAGGTAGAAAAAATGAGTTGTACTTAAATAGTGATCGCTAATGCCTTTTTCAAATTTGACCAAGTTGAAGGATTTGAAATGCCTTTTTTAATGATAATGGCAAGTAGGAGGGTACACGGTCTAATTTGATTCAATTTTTTGAAATCATTGTGACTAGACCAAAATTTAGTCTTTTGAAAAATCAAAGGATTGGGATTAAATTGAAGGGAAAAAAAATATATATGTCAAATTAGATTGAGAATTCAATTTGATTCCATTCAATTATTCATTTCTCTATTTTCAGTACAATTTGATTTGATTTTGGTCTAGTCCTAAGTTTAAGTCCATTATTTTTTTCAATTTCATAGTTATAATTCTTTTAATCCATTTTATGCATATTAACTATCCTTTTAAATATTATAGAATACATTATAAGATAAAATTATTTATTCTTATGTAGTTATAATAGAAATATAATTCATGAATGCATAAAATTAGTAAACATAACATTATAATTATAAAAAGAATTCTATTAAGTAATATTCAAATATACAAATATATAATTTATCTATAGTATTTAATTTTTATATATATGCATGTATTAAAATTAATATGTAATCCTTATATATATATATATATATATATATATATATATATATATATATATATTGTTTCTTTAGTTTGATTCTAACTAATGCAATTCAGTCCGATAATCGATTTGATATTTAGCTAAAGGATTGAAATATAACAAAAATTAAATTTTGGTTTGATTATTATCTAGTTCCAAGAAAAAAAACTCTACATTTTTTTGGTTATCTATTTGGTTTGGTTCATTTTGTAGTTCAATTCGGTATTTTCGAGTACCATGCTTAGCCTTAATGGTAAGAAAAAAATTGTGGGTATTGATAAAATTAATAAGGATGCTGATTCACCATTCTCGATAAAGTTCTTCTATTTGATGGTCTCAAACATAATTTATTAAGTATGAGTCAATTGTGTGACAAAAGGATTAAGAGTTATGTTTGAACCTTAAGCACGTCATGTATCAAGAACAAATGACAACATATTACCTTTCACAGGTAAAAGGTTTCAAAATATATATGTTATTGATTTAAATTCTATGGCTAACAAAGGTGTTAAATGCTTGAAACCATAGTAGATAAAGATTGGCCTTGGTAAACAATGCTTAGACATGCAAACATGGAGTTGATTAATAAACCAAGAAAGAAACACATAGTAACAGGACTACTAAGATCAACTTCATTAAGGATTGATGCATATCAACGAGATAAACAAGCCAAATCTTTGTTTAAAGCTAAGTTCAAGGTAGCATCTTCAAGACCTCTCTAACAATTACATATGGATCTCTTTGGCCTTACTAGAGTAGCTAGTTTGGATTGCATGTGTTATGCACTTATTATTGTTAATGATTTTTAAGGTATACTTGCGTTATATTTCTTCCTCATAATGATTCTTTTTTTTGATATTTTTAAATTTTTGTAAAAAAAGTCCAAAAATGAAAAAGATATGAAAATCTTCTTATTAGGAGTGATCATGGTAGAGAGTTGAAAATGAAATGTTCCAAAAAATTTTATGATGAAATTGGGACAACTTTTCTACTCCTAGAACTCCTTAACAAAATGGTGCACTTGAGAATAAAATATAAACTTTATAAGAGATGGTTTGGACTATATTAAATGAATATAATTTACTAAAATACTTTTTGGTTGAATCTATCAATACCTTTTATGATGTTTTAAAAGGAATTCTAGTGAGGTGGTTTAAAAAAAAAATTTGTTTTTTATGAGCTACGGAACCAAAAGAAGCCTGAAATTGCATACTTTCAAGTTTTTGGTTACCAGTGTTTTGTCATGAACACTAAAGATAACCTTAGTAAATTTGACTCTAAATTTGATGGAGTTTTCTTAGAATACTCTACCTTTATGGAAGGGTATACAATTTTTAACAAAAAAACTCTTATTGTTGAATAGTCAATACATATTTTTTTTATGAATCTAACTAAACTTCTTTAATCAAGGAAGAAGTTGTTGATGATCTTGTAGGTCCTCTTGATGAACTTGACATTAGATAGAAGGAGAAGGAAAAGGATAGTAGATTATTAGTGATACATAAAAATGGAAATAACAAGGTCCTTATTTAGAAATGCAAGCAACAATCTTGCCTTTGTATCTTTTAATGAGCCTAAGACCATAAAAAAATCCATCAATAATGAAAATTAGTACTTACTATGCAAAAAGAGCTCAATCATTTTGAAAGGAAAAAGTATATAACTTCGTTTAAAGACTTAAAGACCATTCCATTTTAGGAACCAAATGGGTGTTTAGGCATAAGCTTAATGAGCTTGAAGCTATAATGAGGAAGAAAATCTAGGTTAGTAGTCAAAGGCTATAACCAAAAGAAAACATTGATTATGATGAAACTTTTGCCCCTATTGAAAGATTGCCCAGTGTTTGAAAAAGAGAAAAATAAAGAGGAGAGGAAAAAAAGGGAGGAATGAGATTTTCCCTAGTTTGGGAAAGGGAGGAAAATATGAGGGGAAGACAATAATTGTTATTTTACCTCCATTATTTTCTCTCCAAAATGGAGAGAAAATGTGAGAGATTGAAGGTAATTTTTGTAAATTGACAATTTTTCCCATAAAAGATTAAGAAATGTTGTGTATTATTGCTTGAATTAGTATTTAATATAAATGTATGATAATATTTATTAGGATTATATGTATTAGAGTTTAGTTAATGTGAAAAATTGGACAATTGTAACTTTAAAAATAGTGATTTTGTTATGTTTAATATTGGATTCAAGTTAGTTTTACAAAAGGCATATGAACTCAAACACTAAGCTAAAGTTCTATAGAGGTGTGGTTGAGAGTATTTTGTATCTAACTATCTCAAGATCTAAGATTACATTTAGAGGGTTTGCTTATGTTCTATGCTGGCTTAGTGCGCCAAGAAGGGGGTTTGGATTGGTGGCTGATTAAAAATTAAAAGAAGCTTAAGGTGTTTAGGAAGTTAAGAAGGAGAAGAGAAAAAACAACACAAGAAGTTTAGAGTAGTTCGGGTGTTAACAAAGCCTACATCCACTCCCTAATTCTTCATAATTGGGTATTTCACTCAACTTAATTGTTGTTTTCAAGATCACATATAACTTATACAACTTGTGTGTTATGGCTCATACAAAACCCTTACAACTTCTGTTTTTAGGCTCACACAAAAACCTCTCACAAGTGTTTTGGATAGGCTCACACTTCAACCTCTTATAAGAGTTTTAGATGATAGGCTAACTCTCAACCTAATTACAAAGATGTTTATTGCCCACACCAAACAATCAACAATACAAAAAGAAGAGTAAGAAAAATGAGCAGAAAATTAGCAAGAGTTTGGTTACAATTAATAGAATTCTCTTGCATTTACATATGTTTGGTGAAGTATTTATAGCCCACATCCACCAAAGAGACGTTACTCAAAAACTATCCCAAAATCTCCAAGTTGTGTTTGGCAAATTTTGCATTAAATGCTTGTCAGGTGGAAGTCACGGTAGCTACTGGCATTTCTCAGTTGCAAATTTCCAATTTGCACTGAGGAACCATAAATCACAGCAGAGAACCCTGTTATATGTCTAACGGCTAGTCTACATGTCCTTCACCCATTGGATGCCTAAGAAATAAGACCATTGTGTTTAACCAACTGCTCAAAAGTCGCGATTGCTAGTTAACTTTTTCTTGGGCCTTAGGCGCGACTGAGACTACAAATTCTTATGTTTGGTGAGGAGACAACACCTTCTTTGCGTTGCAATCACGAAAAATGATTCACCTTCACGATTTTTGATTTTTAACAGTCTTCTTGGACACTTGGCATACTTTGGCTGTGGCTTTGGTTCCCTCTTTTATTACTTTAGAATTTGCGATTACGACTTATGATGAAAATGCCATCATGAATTCCTCTGTGAATAATCCAAGCTCCATTCGGCTGAGTCACTACTATGAATTCATCTGTCCTAACTCCATCCATCCTTAAAGCACGGTCGTGGTCACGATTTATGGGATACTGATTGCAAATTTGGATGATCTTCTTAAAATGGAGATTTTGACTTCCATAATATAACTTATAAATAGCAAAACAACACTTAAATCAAAATATTAGAACTGATCAATCTTCATTGTTAATATCAAAAGAGGCTTATGATTTAGGTTTGACCAACCTAGTCTAACAATCTCCCCCTTTTTGATTTTGACAACTTAGATTGATCTTAAAGAAAATCAAATGCATGAGTTGTAAAGTTAGGATGGTCAATGATCAATTAAGCAAGGAATATTCAAAGGATTCTAGTCAATGATTAAATAATTCTAAGTATTCTAAGTTTAAACTTGCTCTCCTTTAACTTATGCTTTTCTTGTGCATGTTACTTATTTTCTCTCAATGCTATTCTCTCCCTCCTTTAGCAAGATCAAAAAGAGAGTAAATATTAGAGAGTAAAAGAGGTGCATAAATTATGATAGAGTAATCATAAAGAGATAAACAATAAAGATAACATATAAGTTGCAATCACATAACATTTGAGACAATGAATTGTGAAAGAAACACTTTTATTTATTTAATAATCTATCGGATTAACAACTTTACATCAAGAAATTTAAAAGAAAAATAGAAAAAGAAACCCTAAAGATAAACTAAAAGATGAGAAAACTATCATCGTCTCCAGAATCGTCCATGGCTTCATTTTCTCGTCCATCTTTAGCTTCATCACCTTCCTCAACCTTTTGGTTGGCCTCCTCTTCTAGTGTGTCCCCCTAATCCTTAAAGTTCGAAAGATGGTAGGGAGGAGCACCTACTTTCTCCTATAAGTCCACCAAATCATTGTGCAGGCAAAAGAGGAGGAGAAAACATCTTTTAAGCATCCTCATCATCTTGTCTAATTTCCTATTGATGGAGGCAAGAGTGATCTTGGCTTTTGATTTTGGTTAGGGAGGTGGAACCGGTTAGGCACCCTCTTCAATGACAAACCTTTTTCTTTTGAAGGCTTGGGAGGTCTCTAGTTTCTTAGTCCCAAAAGTACTCAAAGTGTAGATATAAGAATCGGGGTGAATGACTTTTATGTTGATGAGGTAGGATAAGTTTAGAAAATTTTGTGAAGGGAAAAGCTTCTTAGTGAGAAATTTTTTGTTTTCCTCATTAAGAGCACCAATGTATCAATAGATGGTAGTGATATGGGATGGAAGGAGAAACTGACTTGGGCTTTGTACTCATATGTATCAATTAATCCACAAAATAGCAACCAATTTGATTAGGCTTATTTTTTGTAAGACAAAAAAGGAAAGCAAGATCCTTTTGGGATACTTTTTTGTTACCATTCCCTCTTGCTTTAACAAAGAAGGTGATGATATGATGAAATAGCCAAAAAGGTAGGGTATGAATGTATTTGGCCAGTGAAGTCTTGGGGTAATGTTTGGTGTTGATGGAAATTTCGGACCAAAACTCGAAGCAGACAACATCAAGAGCAGTTATGATGAACGAAATGTCATCTCTGACTTAAAGGTTAAAAAGATTAGAAATTTTCTCAAAGGTAATGAAAAATGGGTCCTCAAAAGCTTGAAATACTAACCCATATTGGCCGACATGAGATTCCTCTCTCTGACTTAGACTTACAGTATACATAAACTCTCGTATGATCTCTTAATATCTAGGCTCGTCATATAAAATAAATTTGTTTCATCCCAGATTTAAAACAAATCTCATCTTTGATGCCTAGAGACTCAAGAAGGAAAGTAGAAGGGATTTTGTTCCGTAGGATGACCTCTAAAGCATTTGCCTTGTATCAATCTTTTTTCTCTTTTGTTATCCCTGTCATCATATGTAGAGCCAGTGGTCTAGAAGGTTGTGTTGCTGCCTTTCCCTTTTATTCTCTTGAGGTTTTCTTGGGGGCCATTTGAGAATAGGGGAAGATTGGAAGGCTTTTGAGAGTAAGGAAAAAGAGAGATTAAGATTATAAGTAGGAGTGAAAAGAAACACTATTTGAGGGGTTTATATAGGCCATAAAAGGGTGTGAAAACGACTAAAAATGGTTAGAAATTTATTAAATGAAGGAGTATCATCAGTTGGTAAACAAATCACTTAAATGTTGACAGCTACTCAAATTTGCAATCGCAACCTACAAGTCACGATCGCTAATTTTGAATTATGTAAGTAATGAACAAAAATCCTTAGGAAACGACACGGTCAACTATCAAAACATTTAAAATTTAAACAAATCTATAGTGGGGAATAAAAGGCATGATCACGAATTGATGGTTGACAACCGAAAGATGAGTGCCTATAATTCGTGATCGTGAATCAAGGAATAGTGACCACGAATTACAAGTCAGAAGAGATAACTATTAAAGGATAAGACTTGACTTTCTAAGCTATGATCCACTTAATATATTAATGTATAATTTATGCAAATTGGCATATAGAGGCATAATTGCATACGTAAGTAAGACATCCAAAGAGATAAATATCACAAACAACATCCATAATAGTCAATCAAGTATGAACAAAGCATCACAGAAAGAGCTTTCTAAAAGATCTAATTTTTTCACTTTAGGGAGCTTCCATCAAGCATTCTCAATTCTCTCTTAATAAAGTTCATCCTTCTTTCATTGAGAAGTTTTGTGAAAATCTCGTTAAGTTGATGATTAGTGTCGATAAATTTTAATACTACATCATTATTTTAGACATGATCTATAAGAGAATGATGCCTAATGTCTATATGTTTGCTCCTAAAATGTTGGATGAGATTTTTGGAAAGATTTATTGTACTAGTGTTGTCACATTTGATAGGAATGTGATCAACAACTTTGCCATAATCCTTTAATTATTGTTTCATCTAAAGGACTTGAGTGCATTAACAACCCACAACTACATATTCAGCTTCGGCGATAGATAAGGTAACCGAAACTTGCATTTTACTAAACTAATACATTAAACACTCCCCTATGAATTGACAAGTTCCAGAAGTGCTCTTTATATATTGAAGACTACCAGCATAATCCACATATGAATAATCTATGAGGCTAAATGAGAAATCTCTAGGATACTATAAACCTAGATGCAATGTGTCATGTAAATTTGAAAATTCTTTTAACAACATTTGAATGACATTCCTTAGGGCATGATTGAAACATAGCACACATGCATACACTAAACATTATATGAGATTTAGAAGCAATAAGATAGAGTAGAGAACCAATCATACCTCGATATTTCTTCTCATCAACCGTCTTACCCTTTTCATCCTTGTCTAATTTGATGGTGGCACTCATTAGTGTTTTTGCTACTTTACATCCTTCCATGCCAAATTTCTTAAGAATGTCCTTTGTGTATTTGGCTTGGTTAATGAAGATCCCTTCTTTGGTTTGCTTGATTTGTAGATCGAGGAAAAACTTAAGCTCACCTATCATGCTCATCTTAAATTTTATAGTCATACACTTAGCAAAATCCTCATATAGAGATAATAACACCAAAAAATGATATCATTAACATAAATTTGCACTATTAGTGCATCATGATTATGCCTTTTGACAAACAAAGTTGTGTTAACCTTTCCCTTTTCAAAATCATTTTGCAAAAGAAAAGAACTAAGCCTTTCATACCAAGCTCTTGGAGTTTGTTTCAAGCCATACAAGGCTCTATTCAATTCAAAAACATAATTTTGAAAAAATATGTGATTCAAAACCATGAGGTTGTTCAACATAAACTTCTTCCTTAATGAAACCATTTAAAAAAACACTTTTGACATCCATTTGAAATAGTTTGAAATTCATGTGACATGCATATGCCAAAAGAATCCTAATGGCCTCTAACCATCCTATGGGGGCATAGGTTTCATCACAGTCAATGCCTTCCTCTTGGTTGTAACACTTAGTAACCAATCTAATGTTATTTTTAGTGATGAATCCTTGCTCATCTAATTTATTCCTAAATACCCATTTGCAACCTACAATAGGGTGTTTCTTTGGCCTAGGAACAAGTTCCCATACATTGTTTTTATCAAATTGGTTGAGTTTCTCTTACATAGCAATCACCCAACTCTCATCATTAAGAGCCTCATCAATAAATTTTGGCTTAAATTGAGAAACAAAAATAAGATTATTATCTAAAGTATTGAGTTGTGATATAGTACTTACACCCTTGCATGTATCACCTATGATTAAGTCCTTGGGGTGATACTTAGAAAATCTTCAATCCTTGGGAATATCTAGGTTTGGTGATTCCACTTATTGATGTTGAGGTTCTTTATCTTTTCTTGATGATTTGCTTTCATCATGATCATTATCCTTTTCTCTTGTAGTATGCTCCAAATCCAATTTCTCAAAATCACCTATATGATTATCAATAAAAGAACCTTTCCCAAGATAAGGCTTATTAGATTCATCAAACACAATATTCATGGACTATTCAACTATCATTGAACTCTTATTAAAAACCCTATAGGCTTTGCTAGTGGTGGAGTAACCTAAGAAAATACCTTCATTAGTTTTTGAATCAAAATTTCTAAGATTATCCTTGGTATTCAAGATATAACACTTACATCTGAAAACTCTTAGGTATGCTAACTTAGGCTTTCTACCATTCGATAGCTCATAAAAAGTTTTATTAAGAATGAGTCTTTTGAAAAGTTGATTTGCAATATAACATGAAGTATTGATAGCTTCGACCTAAAAGTAATTTGGCAATAAATACTCATTGAACATAGTTCTAGCCATCTCTACTAGTGTTCTATTTTTCCTCTCTACAACAACATTTTGTTGTGGTATTTTAGGAGTTAAAAAGTTATGAAAAATTCCATTCTCTATGCAATAAGATTCATTTTGAAATTCCTTTCCATGGTCACTCCTTATAGAAGAAATGAACTAACCATTTTCATTTTGAATCCTTTTTGTAAAACTTTTAAAAGCATCAAAAGTATCATGCTTATGAGCTAGAAAAAAGACCCAAGTAAACCTAGAGTAATCATCAACTAGGACTAGTACATAATGTTTTCCTCCTAAACTAGCACTCCTAGTAGGTCCTATCAAGTCTATATGAATTAATTGAAGAGGTCTAGATGTACTTATAATGTTCTTTGCTTTAAAGGGAGATTAATGTTGCTTTCCTATTTAGTAAGGATCACATGTCTTGTCTCAGGAGAACTTGAGCTTGAGAAGATCTTCCACTAGGTTTCCTTTTAATAAGCTTCGTAAAAGCTCCATGCAAGCATGCCAAAGTCTTCTATGTCATAACCAAGCTTCATTACTAGGAGACACAAGACATTTAAAGGATTGGTTAGCCAAATTGTCTAAGTCAATTAGGTAGGTATTACCTTTTCTTTCACTTTTGAAAACTACCTTTTTATTCATCAAAGTGGTAATTCGATATTCTTTAGGGTCAAAAGTGACTTTATTACCCTTGTCACATAATTGACTTACACTAAGCACGTTATGTTATAAGCCATCAACAAGTAAAACATTATTTATTAAAGAACAACCATTCTTACCAATGGTCCCAATAGCAATTACCTTACCCTTGGCATTATTTCCAAATTTGACATTGCCACCCTTCTTTTCCTTTAGGGTTATGAATAGCTTCTTATTACCCATCATATGCTTTGAGCATCCGTTATACATATGACAATTATTTGCTTCATTGGTGGCTACCAAACAACCCTACATAACACAAGTAAATCATCTTTGCTTTGGTACCTAAGCATACTTGGGTCTTAGGGGGTTAGGTTTTGAAGGATCCTCTACCTTGAGGTGTGCCTTCCTAATATAGCAATAAATGTTTATTTGTCCATCCTTCATGTAATAGTGGCATTAGAGTTTAGACTTATGTGTCTTTCTCCTATGCATTGCCTTGGTATGAGTGGGGGAGGGGGGTTTCTCATACCAATATGATGTGTATGTGAGCATGAACATATATGAATAGGTGTAGAAGTAAATTTTTTGTGTATGTTTAAACGAGCATGCTTTTTATTGTACATGTATGCATGATTGGCCTTCTTAGAAATAAGCCTTGAGCCTTATTGCACCATTTCTTTGCCCTTAGGCGATGATGGTTTAGTACCTTAATCACTTTTCTTTCCAATCACCTCAATAATTGATGTTCGAGGCTTTGAGGTTCTAACAAATGTTGTGAGTGAAGGTATAGAAGAAGAGCCTCCATTAAGGCCTAAACCATGCCTAACTAATGGAGGTCTTTATGATACAATAAGTGTATCCAAAGCTTTCTTACCTATGTGGAACATAGAAATAGAGTTTTCAAGCTCAATGACTTCACCTTTCAAGGAGTCATTCTTTTTTCTTAATGAAGTTAGGGATGAAAATGACTTAGATAGACTCTCTATAGACTTCTTAAGTTTTTCAATTGAAGCCTTCAATTCACTTACAAGACTATTTAAAGATTTAAACTCATCCTCTAATTTAGTGTACTTCTTCTTGTAAGTTTTCATTTGTGACTTATATTTATCACATCTCATTGTGAGAGCTTCTAAAAGCTCATCACTAGTATCATTTAACTAATCAAACTCAGAATAAGAGTGAGGTGAAGAGCTTACCTCAATAGATGAATCCCCTTAAGCCATGAAGCATAAATTTGTAACCTCTTCCTCTTTATCTTCTTCACTTGAACTATCATCCTATGTGGCTTTGAAGTTTTTCTTTTTTTTCTTTATCCCCTTTCTTCTTTTACTTCAACTTGGGGCAGTCATATTTGATTGCTTATCGTATTCATAACAAGTGACTTCACTCAATCTTTCTTTAGGAGTTAGAGTTGCCTTCTTGAAGCTTATTCTTTCTTTTCTTCTTTTAATCAACTCTTTTATTCTTCTAGAAAGTACTACAAGCTTCTCCTTCTCTTTCTCACTTTCCTCTTCACTTGAGACCACTTCAATTTCCTTCTCCTTTGATGAAGACTTGAGTACCAAGGTCCTCCTTTCTGGTTTTTCAGATTTCTCTCCTTGACCTCTCGTTTTCTTTATTTCTTTATCTTTCTTCAAGGCTAACTCTTTTGTTCTTTGCAAGGTCCTCTTTCTCTTTCTCACTTTCCGCTTCACTTGAGGCCAATTCAATTTCTTTCTCATTTGATAAATAATTGAGTACCAAGGTCCTCCTTTCTGGTTTTTTAGATTTCTCTTCTTAACCTCTCATTTTCTTTATTTCTTCATCCTTCTTCAAGGCTAACATATGAGTTAAGAGTTTACCTATTAGGACATCCGTTGGCACCTTTCCTATCTTTGGGTTGGACTCTTGGATGCTACACACTCTTGCACTAAACTTTTCAAGAGGTAAGGATTTTAGAATTTTTGAATTTACCTCATGATTGGTGAGAACTCTCCTAAACTTCTTCATGTTTTTTACGATTGCAAGGAGTCTATTTATCATATTCGTGATGGTTTCTTCCTTCTTCATCATAAATAGCTCCCACTTCATTACATACATCTCAAGTCGGCTAAACTTCATCAAGGTAGTGCCCTCATGGTAGTTCTCTAAAGCCTTCTAAATCCTATGAGTAGTAAAAAAATGTTGGACCCTTCTAATATCTTCTCTTGATAGAGAACTTAGAAGGATTGCCATTGCTCTTTTGTTTCTGCCATTGGATTCCTATATGCACCAACCCATTCCTCTCTAGGGATCAACTCTTCACTTCCATCTACCACCTTGGTAGGTGGCTTCCACTCATTTGCTACAATATTCCAGAGGTTTACCACATCACTATCGAAATAGATTTTCATCCTATACTTCCAATGAGTATAGTTCGCTCCATCGAAATATAGCTTGAGGTGAGTGTTGATTTCTTCTTGTGCCATGATCCTTACTCACACAATTAAGCTTTTGAGTGAGACTTGGCTATGATATTACTTATTAGACTAGTGCACCAAGAAGGGCGGTTGAATTAGTGGCTGATTAAAAATTAAAAAGAAGATTAAGATGCTAAGGGAGTTAAGAAGGAGAAGAAAAAAATCAACACAAGAAGTTTATAGTGGTTTAGGTGTTAATAAACCCTATATCCACTCCTTAATTCTTTACAATTAGGTATTTCATTCAACTAAACTGGTGTTTTCAAGTTCACATCTAACTTATAAAACTTGTGTTTTTAGGCTCACACAAAAATCACTCATAAGCATTTTGGATAGGTTCACACTTTAACCTTTTACAAGAGTTTTAGATGATAGGTTAACTCTCAACCTACTTACAAAGGTGTTTATTGCTCACACTAAATAATCAACAATGCATAAAGAAGAGTAAGAAGAATGAATAGCAAATTGGCAAGAGTTTAGTTACAATCAGTGGAATTCTCTTGCATTTACATCTGTTTGCTGAAGTATTTATAGTCCACATCTACCAAAGAGATGTTACTAAAAAACTATCCCAAAATCTCTAAGTTATGCTGGGCAGATTTTGCATTAAATGCTTGTTAGGTGAAAGTCGCGGTCTCTGTTGGCATTTCACAAATTTTTAATTTGTATTGAAGAGCCAAAAATCATAGCAGAAAACCTCATTATGTGTCTAACGGCTAGTCCACATGTCCTACACCCATTGGCTATCCATAAAATATATAGTCGTTCTATTCAACCAACTACTTAAAAGTTACGATCACGAGTTAACTTTCTCTTGGGCATGACTGAGACTATGAATTCTTCTGCTTGGTGAGGAGACAACACCTTCTTTGTATCTCGGTTATGACAAATGATTTACCCTTGAGATTTTTGATTTCCAACGGTTGCCTCAAACACTTGGCGTGTTGTGGCTGTGGCTTTGGTTCTCTCATTTGTTACTATGAAATTTGAGGTAGCGACTTAAGACGCAAATGCCAGTGCAAATTTCTCTGTGAATAATCCAAGCTCCCTTTGACTGAGTCGAGACTGCAAATTCGCCCTCAAATTCCTTTATCCTAGCTCCATTCATCCTTAAAGCAAGGTCGCGATTGCGATTTAGGGGATACTGACTGCGAATTTGGATGATCTTCTTAAAGATGGAGATTTTGACTTCAATCTAACTTCCAATAAAACTATAACTTATAAACTGCAAAACAACATTTGAATCAAAATGTTAGAATTGGTCAATTTTCATTATCAAGATTAAAAGAGGCTTATGACTTAGGTTTGACCAACCTAGTCTAACCTTCTAGATTTGAGACTGTCACACTTACATATTGTCAATGGTATATTTAATTACTTGAATGACACTTGGAATTTAGGCTTATGGTATTTTAAAAGATTTTCATTTGATTTAGTAGCATATTCGAATACCAACTTTGCTAGTAATATCCTAGATAGAAAAAGTACCACAGGTACATATCATTTGCTAGGACACTTATTAGTCTCATAAAGTAGTAAAAAGCAAAACTCTATTACTTTATCCATTACAAAAGCATAATAAATAGCTACTAATCTTTGTTGTGTCAAAATCCTTTAATAAGATAAAAACTTGAAGACTATAACATTCATGTAAATCATGTACCAATTAAATGAGATAACATTAGTGCTATCAATTTAATAAAAAACCCATCAAACATTCTAGAAGTAAACATATAGACATTAGGCATAATTTCATTAGAAATCATGCAAGTTATGCAGATGTTATGCTTAATTTTATGGACACCAACTGGGAGTGCCTCAGGTTTCACTTGAAGTATTGTAATCTTGCTTGCAACTCCATCCTTTTATTAATCAATGGGGATCAAGAGAATATGGGTCCTTACATTGCTAATGATCCTATGATGTGTTGTATATTTGGACAAATAAGGGATCCTTTGAAGGCCTTGTACAATTCAAGGGCCTAAGTCCAAAGTGAGGCCATCAGGGGACCAAACGTGGGATAATACATTAGTATTAGCCCTAAGAAATATGGAGTCAACACTAAGACTTCGGTCGGGATAAGAATTTGAGGAATTCAAAATCTGAACCTAATCTAAGTTAATTAAAAGGCTCATTTCACCACTACCCTATTAAAGATTAGGTTCAAAAATTAGGTACAACTTAAGAAAGAGGTTAGGTACCCCCAAATATCCCGAATATTAGAATTCGGCCTTAAGCATATTTGGTTCACTTTTAATATTTTATCGAGTTATTGATTAGTTTGATTAATGACCCCAAAAATACTTCTAACACTATCAAGTCAATCAAATCATGTATAAGGGTCATCATGCATATCCATACATCCATACATCATAGACATAACACAAAAGGGAAGGGGAATCATATGACATGGCATAAGGATTATCATGCATATCCATACATATCACATATCATAGTGATCCAAAATCACATGGGATGATGGTCAAGACTAAATTCATAGTCTAATCTAAGTAAGAACACCTACACCAAAAGGAAAAAATAAAGTTAGTGATCAAATGACCAAAAAAAGGAAACTAAGTCAATGAATAAAATGCATAGCCATATTATCATGTCTCCCATGTTAAGGTATCTAAATATACATCTAAGTCCTTAACAGTATAACCCAACATCACATGAAACATTTAACAATATCAAATAAGCATAAAGATATAAATTATGAAGTGTGAAGAAATATAAACTTGAAAATGCAAGCATTTAGATAACTTCCAATGGCCTAAGATAAAAGACATCACAAAAGGGATCGTAGGATTGATGAATCCTCCTTTTCTATAGCTCTCAAAGAGCATGACATCTGTATACACCAACAACCATAAAGGATTAGAGTGCAACACAAGAGTGAGGGAAGATTGAGGGACAAAACATCATTCACATTCTTTAAACATGAACACAAACACAAAAAAAGCTCTCAAGATTTTTGAAACAATAAGTTCCTCACTTAGTCATCGCCTTAAAGTGATCAAAATAAAATTAAAATCATCATTAAACTAAAGTGCAAGAATACAAACATTTGTATAAGATAAGACATGAAAAGCACTTTAAATCCCATCAAAACCCCATTTTTGAGGTGAATAAGGGTCATTGGCCATTAGACGTCCTTCTCAAAAAACCATAATAAGTTATATTGAAATGATGAAATCAGAGAAGAGAAAAGAGAAGTTTCTATAAAACTGGTTGCAGAAGAATTATACTACACAATTTTTTGAAAAATAGGAGGAAAAATAAAAGGGAAAGAAGAAGAGGGATAAAAGGGGGTTTGTATGCCTTCCTTGATGTTTTCTTTGCCCTTAGAGGCTCACTAGATGTCCAATATCCTCCAAAATGCTTAGGGAATGCATAATAATGAAGAGAAAAGGCCTTATTTTGTCTGGATAGTGATAATAAAGAGTTAGGGTTTCTAAATTTATGAACTATATAGGGTGTATGGGGAAATTTTGGCAAAGTTTTGTTATGATTATCCAAGCCTCCCCATCCCTCTTTAAATGAAGGGGAATTTATAAGTGATGGATAAGTACATAGAGCTAATAATTGTCCTAGTTGCACAATATTTATATCCAATCATAAAGTGTGATGGATTTCTTAGAATTAAGGTTTGCACACAGGTTATACAACCTAAAATAGGTTGTATATCCACTTATTAAGGTTGTACAACCCTAGTGTTTAAATGAGGAACCAGTTCCAAGAGGTTCTAGGGGTTAGGGTTTAAGGTTGGGTTGTACAGTCTTGGATGTGGGCTGTACAACCCTAATTACTTAGTTGTATAAGATTGGGCTTTTAGTTGTGGGCTTGGTGTTGGGCTTTTGGTTTTAAGCTTAGCTTTGGGCTTATCTAAGTTTTCCTAAGGTCTTTATCTCTTCTTTTGACAATTTCCCTTATATTTTAGGGATGTATTCAGTTATTTCCATCATTGGGCTTTGCATACCAAGGTCCCAAATTTGATGCTTATAATTTACCCCTTGGTTTTATGGGGCTTGGAAAATAACATTTGAGAAATGACTATTTGAGTAAGTCTCATCAAAGCATTGCAAGGAATGTAAACATCGGTAAAGATACCAATGGATACAAGGTTTTAGCAGTAAGTTGAGCAAGCACTAATGATTATTTTAACAGCTTTTATAGCAGATATCAAGTGTTTGGGGTTGTCCTCAATAGCTCTCTAGCATGTATTGAAGATTTTCTAATAACTTTTTAACATGTACTAAGTGTTTATAATTATTTTTAGTAGCTCTTTATTATGTACTTGGGATGTTCTAGCAGCATCCAAACAGGTACCAAGTGTTTGGGGTTGTCCTCAGTAGCTCTCTAACAAGTACTGTGGAGGTTTCAAAAACTTTTTAATGGATACTAAGTGTTTTGTATACTTCAACAATTTTTTAATGGGTACTAAAATGGTTCTTACAACTCTCTAATAGGTACAAAGTGTTTTGTATGCTTCAACAACTTTTTAGCAAGTAATGAAGTGGTCATAACAACTCTTTAAGAGGTACCAGGTGTTTGTGGTTTGGTAGTTAGCTTTTTATAGTCATATAGTGTCTTCGAGTCTTCTCTTTATGGGTTTTTTAATCCTTCTGACTGATGGTTCTGGCTCAGGGACGCCCAATGTGTGGTTTTTTATGTCATTTGGTTGAATTGATATTTTTATAACCCTTTTGGTTGTCTTAGGGGTTTATTTTTATCTCAAGGCAATGGCCAAGGCCTAGATGCTATGGGAAGTGTTTCCCAGGGTTTTGATATTTAGGGATGAAAAACTTTTCTTTGAAAATATTTATAAGGCCTAAGAGGAGGTCAAGATTGTTATTGAAGGGCATTTTGATAATTTGATTTGAATAAAGAACCTTGAAGTGCTCTTTGAGTGTTTTGAAAGAAATGAGGGTATTTTGGTAATTTGATTTGAATAAGGGAGCTTGGATCATCTTGAAGGTAGTGATGGTACTTTGGTAATCTGATTTGGTGTTTTAGTCCTTAAAGTATTTAAGGGTAATTTAGTAATTTATTCAGTATTCTGGTCTTCGAGAATATCTAAGGATAATTTGATAATTTGGAGCATTGATTTGTCCTTTGTAGGCCTCAATGTGGGTGAGGGGTATTTTAATAACTTGTATGATGACATGGGCTACTGAATTATCGATTTTGGCTTTCTTAGAGAGTTAAGGGCATTGTGGTAAATTGACTAATTTGAGGGCCTTTGAGAAGCTAAGGGATTTTAGTAAGTTGGCTATTTTGAAATTTGGGTAAGGTCTTTCTAATATATGCGAAAGAATGAGGCTTAAAGGAACACATGTGGGCTTGGCTAGTTAGAAGGATTTATTACTTGAAAGGTTAAAGGGAGAGTTGGGCTCATAAGGCCTAGCCTAGGCCTTCTTGTCTAAAGAAGATTGTATAGCTTAGAAGATGGTTGTATATACATATGGTCTATACAGACTAGTCAGGGTTGAACAAACTTGGTCCACTATAGATATACCATTGAAAGCCACCCTCCTCATTTGCATAACTCATCCTCTCTTTCTCTGCATTTTCTCTCTCAAAG
The DNA here is from genome assembly GCA_949677035.1 of Omphalea diandra. Classification (NCBI taxonomy): domain Eukaryota; kingdom Viridiplantae; phylum Streptophyta; class Magnoliopsida; order Malpighiales; family Euphorbiaceae; genus Omphalea; species Omphalea diandra. Next base: position 14,876 of record CATIWR010078678.1, on the reverse strand, counting down.
TTTCAGATTTAACTATTTGATTCCCTTTATTTTTTAGGAGTTTACCATGGTCGAATATTGTGATGATAAGATGTTCCATGTCCGATGTTGGATTGAGTGGCGATGAGGCAACCAGAGAGGGGGGAAGGAGGGGGGGGGGGGGGGGAGAGAGGGGAGGAAAGGGAGGGGTGAGGGGGATGGGGTGAATTGGATTCTAATAAAAAATAACAAAACACATCCATAATAGAAACAAACACACATACCAAACACAAAGTGGTTCGGTAACGTGCCTACTCCACTCCCCAAGGTTTCACTTAGGCCTTTCTATTATTTTTCAGGCTCAAGAACAAAACCTTTCCTTTTCTAGGCTAAGGAAGAACCTTCCTTTTTTCAAGTTCAAAGATAACCTTTCTTTTTATAGGCTCAGGAAGAACCTACCCCTTGGTATTTTTCTAGGCACTATACCAATCTTAACAACCACTTGCTATGCCTCTCAAATTAGGTAGCTAATACACAATTAGTGCTCAAGAAAACCTACTCTAAAAAAAAGTAACAAAAATAAGCCTTACTTTACCCAAAATACAAGCAACACTTAAAGAGGTTTGCATAAATAATTGCAAGGAGTTGCAAAGATGTTCACAATGATTTCTAGCCTTTCTAAACTAAAAAAAATGCTCTTTATATAGCAAATCTCCAAAACTACTTGTTGGAATAGTTGATGTTATGTTTTACAACTTTTCTGCAAAGCTAGTCATTAGAGATGACAGCACCCATTGTTCTTCCTCAACACCCGTTGAGCTTGTGAAAAAAATGTTCTCCCCCTTACAAACATACAAACATTCTCTTACTAAAAATTAGATCAAGTTCCTTAAAGAAAACAAAAATGATGATTCCAAAAATACAAAATACATAGCAAAGGAAAACCCTCTCTATCTATATGTTTTCTTCTAACAAATCACGCAAGATATTCAAACACAAATTTAGTTGACATAACTTGGGGTTACACATTCTCTTCACAAATTGAGAAAAATAATAAAAGAAGGATAATTGCTAGAGATTCCTAAACCAAAACTCCAAACTGATACCAAATTTGGTTCATAAAGCAAACTCCTCTTCAATTGAATAAAAACAAAAAGAGAGATAGAGATACGTTATAGTTAATGATACCAATTGTTGTGTTTTCTAAAAATTTCAAAATCTTTAGCTTCTCTTCAAATTCTATAGCTGCAATCACCATTTGATTCTTCATTTTAAGTAGAGGGTGAGGAGCTTTCAAACTTGTAAAATTGAAGTTTCTTTAGTACCCATTTTCATTTAGGTCCATGAGGGTTATCAACATAAATTTTCTCATCTCTCAACCTAACATAGCAAAAGTATGCTTTATGGCCATATTTTCCATAATAATAACATTGCCAAACAAATGCTTTCTTCAACTTTTATGTAAAGCCAGAGTGAGGTGGCATCCTAAAAGATTGATGCCTAAAACATAAAGGAACCCTTGCATTCTCGACATGCTTAGTTCCATAAATAAAGGCATGATTTGCCTTTGGCCTATGAGAGTGAGGGTGTAAGCAGCTATGATTATGCACATGTGATTTTTGTATGTGTACCCTGGAATGAGTGTGATAATGGGTAACTTTTCTTCTAAGTGCAATGTGTAGCACATTCTGCCTCTTTGGCTTGTTAGATGCATACATAAAAGCATGATTAGCCATTTTCTTAGGGTTTTTGGTGTATACATGTGCTAGTGTTGCTCTTAAGCTTTGTATTGGCATTGGCCTTTTGTGAGGAGCTTAATGATTTAGCACCTTGGACATTAGGTGTTCTGGAAGGTGAAGCTCTAACAAATATACTTTTAGAAGTGTAGGCAGAAGCATGATTATATCCATTGCCATGTTTCGCACTAGTATCTCTTTGAGAGCCCAAAAATAAATCTAATTTTTCTTTTCCATTAGTAAAATTTGAAAGAAAGTTTTTCAAGTCTAAAACCTCCTTTTTCAAACTATCATTTTGTTTGGAAAGAGTTTCATAGAACTTCTTTTAAGAGTTCAACTCTCCATTTTCATTTTGAAAAATTCTTTTTCATTAAAATCTAAAAAAAGTGCTTTTGTAAGCAATTCCTTTTTTTCTTTCCTCAAACAATCAACTTCATTTAGAAGTACATCTTTATTTTTAGAAATAGAGGAAATTTCATTTTTCAAAGATTCATTTTCATTTCTCAAAATCTTATTTCTATAAAAAGATTTATCCAAATCATTATTTGTTGATTTTAGGGCCTCAATAAAATTTTCTATTATGAACATCTCATTGATATCATCATCAGATTCACATGTCTGATTTGGACAACCCTTATTTGATTCATCCTCCATGGCCATTAAACATCAAACTTTCTCTTTCTTTTTAGCCTTTTTCTTCTTTATCTTTTTACTGCCTATTTGGCTTGTAACTTCCAACGCTTGTTGAATGTCTTTCGATGCTCATTTTGAATACAATGCTTGTTGGAGAGAGAATAATGCCTGTTGCTCATTTCTAGAAAGCTTGAACTTCATGCTTTATTTTTCAAACTTTGCATAGTTGCTTTCCACGCCTATTGAGCAATTCATAATGCATGTTGGAAACTCCTTTAACCCTTGTTGAGAAGGACTAATGCCCATTTCAGGTTTTAGAAGCTTTAGAATATCCTTAGACACTTTTTCCATGCCTATTGTGAATCTGCAACATCTTTTGCTAACTTAGATTAATGCCTGTTGTGAAACTTCAATGCCCGTGGTGAGGTCCAACACAACTCAACCTACAACACTTCTTCAACGCTCGTTACAAAGGGACAACACCCGTTATGAAGTCTAGAAGACTTTAGCAAAAGTGTAGTATCCAATCAACGTCTATTGCTCATCCTTCAATGCCTGTCGAATGGTCTAATGCCTATTAGGAGATGTTTAACACTCATTGAATTTGCACGATGCCCATTGAACTTGTTCATGCCCTTTAATGTTCATCGGGTCATAGGGTCACATGTTCTTCCAACATCCTACCCCTAGCATTAACAATAATCTCCCTTTTAACATTTGTTAGATCTATTCAAATCATCAAACTAACATTAAAGTACCAACATTAGAACTTCTCTTAGTTTTGTTATCATTCAAAACCATAGTTTTATTATCATTCAAAACACATCATTCAAAATAGAAAAGTGAGTCTAATGCCTTGGGGTTACATGCTCTCGAAACACTTTTCCTTTAACATTCACAATATCTAGGAGGAGTTCCTTGATGATTATGACACTGGATGGTCAAGAGCATTCTTAAACCCAGTGAGGGATTTACGTAGGTGAGTGCCCTGAAGGATGCAACCATGAAGATGATCCCACTCGACTTCCCCCCCAACTGGTTGACACACTAACGGTCTACAATCTATACCTCACCTTACAGATGTTGCCTCAAGAGCAATATACATCCCTTTCCTTTGGTTATTTTCCTTTTATTTTATTTATTCTTTGCATATCTTGATATTATAGGTTTTAGGTGTTGCCCTAGAATTTTATCTTTGCTTGCAAACATTAGGTTAGCTTATAAAATGTTTATAGATAAATTATAGGATGCTCTATCAGTGCCATTTACGAATTTGATTAAATCAAGTTTATTATTGTTATATGTATAAGTGTTATATATGTTAACATAAATGTAATATTTGAAAAACCGTTTCAATGGTTTAATGATAAACATATAGGCTAAGGATGATTTTGATTAACATGAATGAAAAATGGAAACAATACATTAATTAGATTAATATGTTTTAATGTTTAATATGGTTAAACAAATTTGACAATGTTAATTTGATTAATGTGATTGCTATTTCTTATGACATGTTGTTAAGTCATATTAGTACAGTTTAACAATAATTTTTTATTTTGTTCTTCATTTTATTAATCTTGCCAGATTGATTAAGTGTTAATCAATCACAATCTGTTTCGAATAGATTAATCATTATTAATAGGTCAGTTTAATCATTGAACAAAAAATAATATATTTTGAACAAATTGATAAACTTCTGTTTAAGAGTTAAACAATGATTAATTTGTTATGTTATGAACAAATTAGTTAATCTAAATGATTAAACCTAATAAAATTTAGGTAGTGACTCATATGAATGAGTAAGGTAAATTGTTTACCTTTTAGGGAACTGCCCCCTTAACCCTCACCTGCCAACGAGCTAACGGGACTGCCAGTAGGGCACTACCCCTTGGACCTCACTAGGGGCACTGCCTTTATGGCCCTGCAAGGGGTACTAACCCCTTGATCCCAAATGGATTCTTCATATATTTGTTTATTGCCCTAAAATAATCTATTTAACATATATGGATGTTTTGATTATACATTTTTGCATGGTGCATGGCATTACCCTTTGGACCAATGTGATTATCTTTTGATTTCTCTATTTTTCAAGGTTTGTAATTTTTAAATATGACATGGATGTCATTTGCTTTTATTGTAATCATTTATCTTTAATTGTAATAGAATAGTACAAATTATTATTTGGTAAATTAGAACTTGTAATGGAGACCTTCAAGACACACGATAGTAATTCTCATGCCACAAAATGGTGATCTTCAAGGCATGAGGTGGAGACCATTGATGGAAACCTAGGTAAATCCATGGAGATAAAGATTTACTCTTAGGATTGACTTTTGATTTTTAGATTATCTTGTGAAGATCAATTTAGATTGAGGGCCATGCTATGATGCATTTATTTTTCATTATTATTATGTATGGATGTTTATGATGCAATGCATGTGATGTATGTGATGCAACATAAAATGCATAATAAGTTAAAACTAGTAAAATTCCTCAATGAGATTAAGTCATAAAATGCCCACCATGTTTCAAACACTTGTCAAGACATAGATTCCTAGATATAGGTTTTGCCAAAGTAAAGTATATTAAGCCATTTTAGTAGGACAAGATGGATAATGGTGATATTTATAAGTTTGAAATGTTTAGACTTAACTGGGTTACAAAAATAGTTTTGAATCTAGGGCATTAGATGGGATAAGTTAAGACATATGATGTCAATATCCCATAGTTATCTAAGAGTTACATAAGATGTAATTGGTAAAGTGTTACCTACGTAAATAACCAAATTTTAAGTAATAAGCCAAAACTTAGTTAGAATTAGGTGAAATATGGATCTTGGCCCACTAAAATATTTCAATTATTAAAAAATTATAATTTAGGATTAATGATTTGATAAAAGTTAGCAGGAGTTAATATTTAATAAAATGCTAATTGTACTATATATATCTTTGTTGTACATTATGACTTCAAATAACACCCTTAATCTGTCATTGAAATCGATCCTTGAGAAGGATAAATTGAATGATACTAATTTCCTAGACTAGTATAGAAACTTGAGAATTATTCTTAAGTAAGAAAGGAAGGAATATGTCCTAGATCAACCTATCCCCGCAGAGCCTATAGCTAATGCTTTTAGAGCCCAAAAGGATGCTCACATAATGAATCTTAATGACTCAGTGGATGTCACTTGCCTTATACTTGCCAGCATGGAATCAGAGCTTCAAAAATAATTGATTAGAATGGAGGCTTATAATATGATGGGTCATCTCAAAGAAATGTTATAGGAGAAAGCCCAAATTGAATGGTTAAATACCATTAAAGCTTTACTCTCGTGTAAGTGAGCAACTAATAACTTAGTTAGTCCTCATGTTCTAAAGATGAAAGGTCATCTTGATTATTTGTAGAAACAAGGCCTTGCCATTAGCCTGGGGTTAGCTATTAACATCATTCTCTAATCCTTACATGATGCATATGATGCATTCGTTATCAACTATAACATGCATAATATAGAAAAAAGTATTTTTTAATTGTGTGGGATGCTCAAGACTGTTGAACTGAACATTAAGAACAACACCAAAGAGGTTTTGATGGTTAATAAGGGGAGAGGTATGAAGAAGAAGGGAAAGGGAAAGAAAAAGGGTACAAAGAACTAAAAGAAGCCCAAGTCCAACCATAAGCCCAAACTTCCAAAGGAGGGAGCATGTCATTTTTGCAATGGGTCAGGCCATTGGAAAAGAAATTGCAAGCTCAATATAGACAATCTGAAAAGGAAAAGGGGCATTCAAGTTACTACTCAAGGTATTCATATTATTGAGGTTAATATATCTACTTATGAATCCATTTCATAGTTATTAGATACTACATATGGATCTCACATTTGTAATAATATGCATGGTCTAAAAGGGAGTAGATCTTTGGCCAAAGGTGAGGTGAGGCTATGAGTTGCCAATGGAGCAATAGTTGCTGCCTTAGTCGTAGGAACTTATGAGTGGGCTTGTTTTGAAATTAAATAATTGTTAGTATGTGCTTGCTTTCAGTAGGAACATTATTTCTATTTCTTGTTTAGACATGAAAGGTTTTGACTTTGTTATTAAGAATAATAAATGCTCTATTTCTTTTGATGACATGCTTTATGGTCATGCTCATTTATTGAATGGTCTTTATGTTTTAAATCTTGAAAAGAGTAGTGTTAAGTCCATTTATAATATTGATGCCAAGAAACATAAATCTAATGACTAAAATGTTTACTATCTCTTACATTATCATTTTGGCCATATAAATAAAACATACATATCAAATCTCCAACAACATGAACTTTTGAATTCAATTGATTCTGAATCATATGAAACATATGATTCTTATTTATTGGGTAAAATGGCTCAAGCTCTTTTCACATGACATAGTGAAAGGGCTAATGACCTATTAGGCTAGTACATATCGATGTATGTGGACCATTAAGTTCAATAGCTAAAGGAGGTTTTCAGTACTTCATCACGTTCACGGATGATTATGATAAGTATGGCTATATCTATCTTATGAAACATAAATATGAATCTTTTGAAATATTCAAAATTTTCAAAAATGAAATACAAAAACAACTTGGTAAAAATATCAAAGCACTTTAATCAGATAGAGGTGGTGAATATTTAAGCCAAGAATTTACTAATCATCTTAGAGATTGTGGGATAGTCTTACAACTAACTCCACTAGGAACATCACAATGGAATAGTGCATTTAAATGGAGCAATCGAACCTTATTAGATTTAGTTTTATCTATGATGAGTTAGACAGGTCGTCCAATCTCTTTTTAGGGGTATGCTGTGGAAACTGTTGCATTCATACTAAACAAAGTTCCATCTAAAGCTGTTAAAAAGACACTATATGAGACATGGACTGGAAATCTGCTAGTTTGCCTTTTCTAAAGATTTGGGGTTATGATGCTTATGTGAAGTGTCAAATTTCAAACAAATCGGTACCCAAATTAAACAAATACTCTTTTGTGGGATATCCTAAAGAAATTAAAGGATGTTACTTTTACAATACTTTTAAAAACAAAATGTTTATTGCTCCAAATAGTGTGTTTCTAGAATGAGAATTAATTTCTAAAAGAACCAGTGTGTGTAAAGTTCAAGTCGAAGAAATTCAAGAATTGCAAAATCATATTGAACCATATATGGAATCTTAACAAGTTTCATAAGTAGTTGTTGAACTTGTACACATAACCAAGCTCCAAAAAGTTTTATAAGAACACACCTGATACTTGAGAGATATGAATTCCTTTTAATTGGCAAAAAAGAAGTGATGGTTGCAGACTAAAGTGAGCCCACATCCTATCAAGAGGCTGTGGATAGTCTAGACTTTGAGAAATGGCTATAAGCCATGAAGTCTAAAATGCAATTCATGTATGATAATCAAGTATGGACTTAGATTGATCTGCTTAATGGTTTAAAAACTATTAGGTGCAAATTTGTTTTCAAAAGGAAAACATATATGATGCCAATATGCATACCTATAAAGCAAGGTTAGTTGCAAAAGGTTATAAGTAAAACTTTTCACCAGTCGTTATGCTTAAATCCATTTGGATTCTCCTTGCTATAGTTACATACTTTGATTATGAGATATGGCAAATGGATACCAAAATAATATTTCTTAATGGAAATCTCCTTAAGGATGTGTATATGACACAATTAGAAGGTATTGTCAGTCTTGAGAATTCTAGAAAGTTTTAAAAGCTTCAAAGATCCATTTATGGATTGAAGCAAGCTTTTTGGAGTTGGAATCTTCATTTCGATGAACTAGTCAAAGAGTTTGGCTTTATAAAAAATAAAGATAAGCCTTGTGTTTACAAGAAGGTTTGTGGGAGCACAATAGTTTTCCTTGTATTATATGTTGACGATATATTCCTCATTGGAAATGATATCCATACTCTATAAATGTTAAAATGTGGTTAGGGAATTGTTTCTCAATGAAAGCCTCAGGCGAAGCCACCTTTATCTTGGGCATCAAAATCTATAAAGATAGATTTAAAAGGCTTATTGGCTTAAGTCAGAGTACATATATTGATAAGGTACTTAATAGGCTTAGTATACAAGACTCCGAGAGAGAATTCTTGCTAATGTCTCATGGCATAATTCTTACCAAGACTTAGTATCCACAGATACAAGATGAGTGAGAGTGCATAAGTAAGATTTCATATGCTTCTGCTATTGGATCTATCATGTATGCCATGTTATGTTCTCGATTTGATGCCTCATATGCATTAAGTACAACAAGTAGGTACTAATCAAATCTAGGTGAAAGTCACTGGATGACTGTTAAGAATATCCTTAAGCACTTGAGAAGAACTAAGGATGCATTCTTAAAATATGGAGGATAGAAAGGCATGCTAGTTACAAGTGGTTACATAGATGCTAGCTTCCAATTTGACAAGGACACTTTCGATCGTAGTTAGGTTATGTGTTTTGTTTCAATAGAGGTGCAATGAGTTGGAGAAGTTCAAAACAAGGCATGGTAGCATATTCTACAATATAAGCTAAGTATATAGTCGCCTCAGAAGTAGTTAAGAAAGCTGTTTGGATCAAGAAATTTATCATTATATTGGATATTGTTCTTAGCATTTCTATTTTAATGGACATGTACTGTGATAATAATGGAGCCATACACACAGGCTAAGGAGCTAAAATCACATCAGTGATCCAAACACATACTCAGGTGGTTTCATCTCATTCGAGAGATCATTGAGAGGACAAACATGAAGATATGCAAAGTGCCAACCAATGATAACATTACTAATCCATTCACCAAATCACTATTTCAGCAAAAGTATGAGATTCATGCTAGGTCAATGGGTATTAGATACATTTTTAATTAGGCCTAGTGCAAGTGGGTGACTGTTAATTTTATGCCCTATGTCAGTTCTTGTAATGGATATTTTTTTGACAATATCATGGTTTCAATTTTATTAAATATCTCTTTTATATTTTGTTTACAACTAAGTTATAAATTTTATGAATGGTTAATTCTACCTAGCGTTGCCAAGTATGTGACTTGATAGTAAAACATTTAGGTGTAAAGAATTATATTTTGAATTATCCTTAGTCAGCCATTATTATTGGGATAATAATTTATAAAGACTAGCATGTGTTTGATTGATGACTATGTTTTACTAGTCACAGATGTGATATTAAATCAAACACATGGGTACAGGTTTTAGAAACATTATATTGGACTGATTCGCTATGAGAACATTACATTGACAAATAGTCATAAGTGATTCTCATGCAATAGTATTACTTAATCTTCTAACCTAAAAATACCAAGGATTCCAATATGATAAACTTTATGTTTTGATATAATCGAACATTATCTTTAATAAGATAATTATACAGACTAATATTAAACATCCAATATGATGAACTTCATGTTTTGATATAATCTAACATTATCTTTGATAAGATAATTATACAAACTAATATTAAACATGAAGTAAATCATATAGAGGAACATGAGTGATTGAGAATGAATTTGTCCATCATGTCTTTATGATAAATATATCTCTGGGCCCCTCGATAAGTTAGATTGAAGAGATCGCATGACCATGTGATAATGAATTGATAAAGGTTATCAATATCATTTTGCATCAATATACTTAGAGATCAAGAAAGAATTGAACTATATAAAGATGACATGATCCATGCCTTATGTTCAATTAAGATATAATGTGATAATAGGATTATAATACTATTTATGAAATAGGTTAGGTCAGATTATTGACATTCACATAATTTGGGTAGTCATAATGTCCAGTTAGAGGCCGCTTATGATTTATGAGTCAGAAAAAAGTTTTAGGCCACTACTAACATTACGTGTTCCTACAGGGTGACACACATAGAATAGGCCCAAAACACTGCTATCTCTATTTATAATTATGATAATAAAAGATATTATCTAAATTATTTTAGTATGTAATTTGTTTTAGAAGTTAAAATGAAATAAGATATTAGCTTACTTGTATCTTTTAGATACATAGCTAGCATAAATATCTTAATGGTTAAGACACACACACACACATACATGTTTTAGGGTTTTCTGGATGGAAAGGTGTATTCAAGTTTTCTTCAAAAAACACAAAAAAAGGGAGAGAGAAAAACCTTAATGCTAGCACACCCTATGTTTTAGAGGTAGCCTATTTGTGTGGATACCTGTAGAGGGTGATCATCCTTTGGTGACACCTTGATCCGACTTCAATCTCGAGGTAGGGTGTTATCGGTGTAAATCCCTTCTTAGCCTTCCAACAGATCTATGATCTCTTGTTTGAATTGGTATAGTTTTTCGCATCCCACTTTTTAATTTAATTGAAATGCATGGATCCTTGGTGGGCTTCCATGTAGAAATTTTTTTCATTGTACATGTTCTACAAAACCCAATACACTAGCCTTTTACTTTCAGTGAAATTTTATTTTCTATCCGTTAGTTTGGTCGATTGCCTTGATTTGCATGAGTTTGGGCTTTATTTTTTAACTTGCAAAAAGAAAAATTAAAATTAATTACTGGGATGGCCTATAAGAAATTAGGGTACATATCTATGATAAATAAATAAAATTATAATTATTTATTCATTTTATTGATTTGCCAGTGTTGTGATGCTTTGCTTGTGAATGCTAAATTAAATATGAGTTCCCCATTTTTCTTTTGAAATTACTCTTATAATTCTTCACAACATTCGCAAATAAACCTTAAACATGATAACCTTTTTTTTATTATTACATTCCTCATTTTCTTTTTATAGAGGATTTTTGCCTTCTAAAAGGGTCGTAGGGTTGTGGGCCCTATTGGAAAGTGGCTTTGCACCATTTAATCTCAATAAGGGATCATATATTTTAGGCAAGTACTCTTTTTTAGTTTTATCATTACACAATCTAGTCGTTTTTTGCACCCTCGAAGTCGTTACATGTTTAAAGGGGATCGAGATTTGGAGTTTCTTATGCCTGCTATTAGAAGAGGCCTCAAAGGTCGATTCAATGACAACATATGCACTTCTTGAGCGGTTGATAGATATGACCCCCACCTTTCACTTGCCCCTTATCAGAGAGCTGACGATCACACTTGGAGACTTCATCGTTTTGACTAGGCTATACTTTGTTAGTGTTCCTCTGTTTATGAACTTTAGCATGCACAAGCCAATACGTCAGAGGGACTACTTGTTAAGAGTCCTTAGATACGTTGCCTAACTCAAGGGAAGTAGGATTGTGTCAAGGTCTAATGTTTGAACTGACACACCCCAAATCACTAATGATAGTTCTGATGAGGTGATCGACTGTCATGTGTGAAGCTTTCTTTTTTGTGCTATGTTAGGGGTCATTTTTTGAAATCCCTCAAACAAGGTCAAACTTTGTTTAGTGTCAATGTTTGAGGATCTGGGCCTACTTTATCACTTCGATTGAGGGTCTATAACATTAATGTACCTTTGCTAATATCTTGACCAGTGTTTTTGAGGTAAGGGGTTCGTGTGCGGCAGCACTCAGAGGGTCCTCATTGTAAGTATCTCTTAATTCATTTTTTTATTTTTTGTGTTTTGGTCTTGTTATATTATTTTAAAGTTTATGCCACATTTGCTGACAAGTATGGGGGTTGAGCTAGGCTTGCTGTAGGGGATTGGTCTTGAGGCTTAGGTGAATGATGGCCACCCCTGCTTCTCACAATGGAGTGGTGCGATATACCTAAAGTCCTCTTTTATTGATAGGTGCACTTGCCTGAACATGATCACTCTTGACTAGGTACTTCCTCCTGCACAAATAAAGTGGTGTAAGTCATAATTATCTATTTACTATCATACTGTCTTATACTTATAGTGGTTTCCTATTTTTATTGCAGCTACACCTCGACTAGAGGGGACTAATGGAGATGTGGCCATCAGAGGTGGCAAAGGCAAATGCCATCTTCTTTAGTTGTTGATTGATGTTTAGGCCTTCCATTCGAGAGTCATACTTAGATGAACACATCATGAACTAGTGTGGGGGCTTAGATGTATGACTTGTCTTGCAGCATTCGCCCTCAAGTTTATTCTAAGTGAGGGATCTAGAGGGTGCAGAGCTTGCCATGTCATTGCGCTTCTCGTCAAGGGAGCAACTATCCTATAATAGGACCCCTAAAGGTCTTGGATGATTGGAGTGCTTATTAGGAGTCTTCCTTTATTAGAGGTTTCTATTCGCATTTTCCTTGACATGCAACTAATGAGGGGATCGTCCTTCAACACGAGGGTAGGGGTACTACTGCATAGGCAACTCAGAGAGCTACCACTTTTGCTCTTGCATTTGGCATTACTATTGCCCTAGGCTATAAATAGGCTTATGGATTGACTTCGAGGAGTGTGGAGCTCATAGTTATAGGTGACCTAGCTTCCATGGTAGATGGCCTAGTAGAGTCTTATATGGCTTCATTGACGGGCTTTATGATGTGACTATAAATTACGCAGTTTTTTACATGTTTGAGCTAATTGAGACTGCCATATAAGTTTTCCTTTCTTTACTTCCTTGTACCTTAGTTATGATGTAAGCTTTGTCACTAAAAACACTTTTTCTTTCTTTTTTTGTAGATTGCTTATGTCTAGGCTGAGGCTATGATCGATCTGAACATTATCTTGAAGAGGACCATGACATAACATATGCACTCTATGTAGGTTAGCAACAAAAAATACATATAGCGAAAGCAAAAGCAATGCATGCATGAATGTTTATGCTTTGTGTCATATGTGTTTTGTCCTACTTATGCTAACCCTCATGTTTCTTGTAGGAGCCGATCCAATGCCTGAACTATGAGATCAGAGATAAAGACTAGCACCTAGTGTAGGCAAAGGTAGAGATTGAGACCTTAGCTCAAGAGTTTGCAGAGTATGGATATGTGGCAGCAAATAACAAGACCAAATATTCTAAGGTGACTTTTTCTAGAGGCAAAGATAATTGAGCCTTAAAGACTCCTCTTCGTTTTTATCATTTTAGGATAATTTTGTTTTTCTCTTCAATTTTAGTATAATATGAAATGACCAATTTCACTTACAAATCATGGTATTCGTGTCTAAAAATACATATGCATAAAGGTTTATTTATTGTATATACACAATCCAACATATATTTAAAGTATATAGTTAATTAATGTTCAAGGCTAGTGGCCATAAACTAGTTCCTATATAGACATATGTACATGACACAAGGAGAGAGAGAGAGTTGGAATTCAACTAACGACCTGTGGTCCATATGTCTCTATGCAAAACTTTATGCACCAAAGTATCCAAACCTTATGCTTCAATATCTGAAAAACATAATTATGATTTGGTGAGTCATGATTCAATGAATAAAAATAATAATCAAATTTTTATGGCACAACTAATATAAGAATATCGTCAGGATACATTACAAGTATATCAATTGACTATGCAAGTGTAAGTGAAATAGATTGATTTTTGTCGTGACCTTGTAAGGCAAACACTGCTCCTGGGAATTCATGTGATTTAAATAACATTTGATTTTACTGGCCAACATATAATAAGTGAATCGTTTGATCAATAACATGCGCCAATAGGACATATTGGTCTCTTTTCCAAGTAATTTGCAAGTGTTTGACAAGCCAGTCATGACATTTAGTTCCATATACAATTGTTCATAGTAATGATATATTGAGTAATCATTTAGAGCATATAATTCTCACATGACTTGTATTCACATGTAAAGTGTAACAATTCAATCACTTATATATGTAATAGATCATAATCATATTGTAAAATTATCACACATACATATTATAATCTAATTATGGTTTTTACTCACCTTTTGATGTGACCAACCGTTATAGTAGGTTTGGTTCTCTCTCTAGGGCTTCCTTAAAGTGTTGAGATCCTAAAATTTGATATATACATGGTTATAAGTATGTCAAAATGATTATGAATGCTTGTTATGCAACTATATCATGATCCATCCAAGTGGACCTAGTGTTTGTGCATATTTTCCTTATATAATAGCTCGACCTTGCAACACTCTAATAATAATAACTCTAGATATACTTATCCAAATAATTTTATTCTTTTTCAAATCAAATAAACACATAATGACACAACATATTCAAATTTCAGATCAATATAAGACAGAAAATGTGGTGAATTTTTGAATTTTGTCATGTTTCAATGTCATATTAGTATGAGTAGGTCTTACATTGTTTAGTAGATATCAAATTGTACAAATCCAATTAGAAAAATGATATACCAGAAGTTACAAAAAATAGAAAGGAACATTTTTCTTATTTTACTCACTGTCTAATTCAGTCTGTAAAGTCACCAAAACAAATGACCAATCTCAGGGTGAGCTAGTTTTTAACATGTTGATAATCAGTCGTAATGAAGGGACAATATCTCAACAACCATGTTAAATTTGGCAAAACTATTTAATAGGCATGTAGATCATACATAAATGTACAACTTTTAAGCTTGTCACATCAACAAATTCCAAATCTATGGCCATCAAATTCTTAGAAAACAAAATTATAAGACTGATGAGG
>CATIWR010078660.1:0-20563 GCA_949677035.1 Omphalea diandra | reverse complement strand
TTGATATATTTTATCTCAATTTTTTTTTTATTTCTCTATCTGTCTTTCATCTCTATATTTTTGTCTATATATATATATATATATATATATATATATATATATATATATATATATATATATATATATATATAATATAATTTTTCATATTCATTAGATTCATGTAAAATATGTATGTATTTCTAAGTTTTCTTTTATGTACTAAAAATTGATTTTTATTTATATGCACCAAGCACAAGAAAATATTTTTCAATTAATTTTTAATATTACAATCAAATATTAAAAATAAGTTATTTTCTCATAAAAATATTTTTCAGAAATAAGTTATATTTTTCGTGAAATAAAGGAGACTTAGTAATTAAATATTACATCAACATACCTAATTGCAATACTATTCCGTATGTAACCTTTGAAAGTGCACAAATTGCTTCAAGTAATATAATAATAAATACATATTATTTTCACAATAATTGTTTCACAAGTATCAAAGAACTTAATTTTTCTACTATCTAGCAATTGAATAATAAAAAGATAATAAACAAAATTAAAATTGTAAAAACATTTAAACAAAAAAAACTGAAATTAGTTAAAAGAAATTTTAATAACAATGATTTCTAGGGAATTCAGGTACATCACAATACTATCTCATAATTATACCAAGACTTTATTTCAATTATGAATGTGTTATGCTTGAAGATAGATTTGCCTAAATTCCCCAATAATCTCTCTCTCTAGCAAAATTAAGTTTATTATTACTGAAATTATGTTTATTCTCGTGGTCACAAAATTCAACAAAAAAACATTAAACTTCATAAATAATTCTTAAATATCTCTATAAGTTAAGCCTACTCTCGTGGTCTCAATTTCTTAGTTTAATATGTTAGGACTAACTTTAGACTTTCATCCTCGCTTCATCATCTAGAATATCAAACATTGCACATATGCAGTCTTTCATACATACAAGATCAATTAAACATAAATATATTAAACCAAAATACCCAACACAATTGAAACAAAATCACTTCCTATAATCATGAAATAAATACTGGACTTTCACTCTAATTCCTAGAATTGAAGAATTAGTTCATCCTAAAAGAAGAAAAAGAAACAAAAAAAAAAAAATCTATTAAATTGAGTAGAAGAATTTTCCAAAAGGAGAGTCATCCTCAACAAATCAATGAAAACCTTATGAAAAGATGTCTCCAATCTTCACAAAATTTTCTTTTTATTTGGTGTAGATGTAGATCCACTTTTCTCTTTTAAAAATATGCTCTTTTTCGCTTACAAATCTCTATCCAAATAAGTTAAATCTCAATCTTAAAAGACAACCAACAATTTGCATTTTTTAATTCTAAATCTAACGTTTTGCATGACTTGATACATGGGTCATGCAACATCTCATGCACTAACTGTTTACGTGATTTTATTCTACTGACTGGTCAACTCTATATCTCTGCATGGTCCTACGCATGAACCACGTAATAACCCATATAACTCTATTGAAAACTGTAATTTAACTATTTTTTAAGAGATTTTTGTGCAAACATAAAAGAGACATAAATTAACTTATTTTAGAATAAAAATACTATAAAAACTAGAAAAATTCCTATTTTCTAACCTATAAAAATATAGACAAAAAAAATATCTATCAAATACTAATCAAAATTGAATAACTTAATTAAATAAATTATAGAGTTATTCATAGTAACTCAAGAGAGGATGTACTAAGATTGATAAATTTTCGGTCTTGAATGTAGAATTAATAAGACGAATAAAGAAAATGGGCAAAATGGAGATCAATACAAAGTATTTATAAGGTTTGACATCTTTCTTTCATATCAAAACTTAAAGTGTTCTGTATTCAGTGAATCACTTCATGCGTGTTGACCAAACTTTCGGTCTAGAATATACTCAAAAATCAAATTTTAGATTGCACTTAAATCATGAAAAATACTCAAAAACATTCAAAGCATAAAAAGGTTTTTTTTTTTATAATGAGGTAGTCCAGAGTATGTTTTTATATCAGAATTTTGATTATAATTTTTTTATAATTCAATAATCATTTAAATTAAAATTGAATATTTTTTAAAGTAAACAAAAATACATATGATATTATATATTTTCATATATTATATTAATTAATGATATATTTATTTATGTATATTTTAATAATATTTTTAATAGTTATGAAAAAATAATTTTTTCACCTCTTGAGATAGGAAAATACTTTATCATATAAATCAAAAAATAAAAGTCAAGTTCATATGTTCAAAATTTTAGTTTTCTCAAAAATATAATATTTTCATATATGGATTTCAATATTCTGAAATCTTTTTTTTTTTTTTTAAGAATCCAGCAATCACTTTTCAAAAAAAAAAGAAAACAAAAAAAGAAGAATACAGCAACCAAAGCTTTTTAAGAGTTTCAAAGGTGCAGTGGAGGTCCTTGAAATATACACACTTGTCATTTAAAATTATTTTCATAGCCTGATTTTGAGGAAAAAGACGAAAAAAGTTCATAGCCTAGACGTGGTCAAAATCAAAGCGTAATTATGATTAAGGTTTAAATAATCATGAGGAAGGGCAGCCCTGAAAAGTCAATTAAGCCAACTCCGAAGTTTGGTCAACTTACAAACAAATCAAACAAGGTTAACCGTGGAATCTTCTTAGTCGTGTCAGATCATCAATAAATTTGGTTGGTCTTGGGCTAGAGCCGATTCCACTCATTGAGGCTCAGTACTATATACTTTTCATCACTGTTTATTCAACATCTCTATCCCAAAAACTCCGATCTCCACATATATTGAATTCATTCAACCCAGATTTCCTAGCCATTCATAAAGTTATTAGATGGAGTTCTTTAACAAGGCTAAAGCAGTAAGACTAAGGAGCTACCATGATAAGTTCCTAATTGCAGACGAGGATGAAGAAACAGTTCGGCAAAGCCAAAAGGGCTCCTCGTATAGAGCCCGTTGGACTGTGGAGTTCGTTAAAGGCAATTCCCACCTCATACGACTGAAGAGTATCTACGGCAAGTATTTAACAGCCTCAAACGAGCCATTCCTACTGGGCATGTCTGGCAAGAAAGTCCTACAAGACATGGCGGCATCAGAAAAGGATACTTCGATCGATTGGGAGCCCAGAACAGAAGGGTTGCACGTGAGGTTAAGGACCAGAGGCGGCAAGTTTTTACGTGCAAATGGTCGCACACCACCTTGGAGGAACTCCGTCACACATGATGTTCCATTTAGGTCTTCTACGCAAGATTGGGTTCTTTGGAAAGTGGAAATGGTGGACATACTAGAGTTGCATTCTATACCTAGTCATGTATCTACTGCTTCGAGCTTTTCTTCGTCGTTTTCATCGGATGATGAGGATCCAGAGTTGTTGAAGACTGGGTCTCCGGTGGTGAATTCAGTATCTAGTGGCATACATGCATTACAAAGAGAGGTATCAATTACATTTATCTTTGTATAACTTTTTTAGTTAGACACGCAGTTCTAAGAATTCAAATTTAATATCATGAGGTTGATTTTTGGGATAATTTGCAAAGTGAGTTAAAAAAAATTAAATTAAGAATTAGAAGTGGCAAAAAAAAAAAAAAACTAGTTAACAGGGATGATTTGAAAAATATTTAGTAAATAGCGATAGCCAATGAATCCATAAAAATCAGCGTCCGCAGTTTAATTGGCAAAAAAAAAAAATATTTGTGTTTGCCACTTTTAATGATAACATATGCAAATTAAACCATCTTAGTAATCAATAATCAAAGTCGACGCATACTACTCATAGGGCAAATAAAATTAAGGGTCAAACCCGTTATAAGTCCCATCTTCTCCTTCTCCAATTTCCAATGTAAAAAAAAACAAAGGTGTAAATTAGACAACTATTGAACTAGTCAATTTCTTTCTTTTTTTTTTTTTCATCTTGATATATTAAAATCAAGGTCTACGTCGACGCAAGTTTCCCTTACCTCCATAATATGAGCCACCAACTTTTCTTCCTTAGACCTCGTCTCTTTTACTCCCTCAATTGTGTATAATATATATATTTACTTTGAATTTGGAAAAGTTTGTTAGATCACAACGGGATAAACCTATCTAAATCTCATCAGTCATATTAATAGGACCAAAAACTATTTTTATACGTCAAGAAATTATTGACCTTCAAATTTGATGAAAAAAATGGTTGTCATTGTGAGGCTAATTTGTCTGTAGATTAGTTACCAAATTATGGTGTGTCACTGCCTCTCAAACTTCATATTTTCCGCTATTGGAATTCAATTCTACATTTGGTTTGGAGCATTCACCTAAAATGTAAAAGAAAGGAAATGGAAGCAGCCTCATCAAAATCCTAAATCCAAGAAAAGCTAAATATGCAGCAACCCATGAACAACATATATTAGTTGCTTAATTCCCGTTATTATAAACAGATTTTTGTTTAGATTATATACGAAATAGGCAATTAAATTAGTCCTACTAATTCCAGGTATAGAAGAAGTGCCCTTGTTATTAGTTGTTTTTATGTTCTTAGAAGCCAAACTTTTTCATATTTTTCTTGAAGATTTAATTGGCATTCATATTCATCCAGAATTATGCTATGGAAATTTTCGAAAAAGCAGAAGTGATTCGTCTTCGAAGCCACCATGACAAGTACCTATTAGCAGATGATGATGAAGAAAATGTTAGCCAAGATCGGAACGGTGCAATCAGTAACGCAAGATGGATAGTAGAAATCGTGGAAAAATCTAATGTCATACGTTTAAAAAGTTGTTATGGGAAATACCTGACAGCCTCAAACATGCCATTCTTGTTTGGAATGACCGGCAAGAAAGTCCTCCAGACTTTGCCAAGAAGATTGGATTCGTCTCTTGAATGGGAACCCATTAGAGATGGAGCTCGACTCAAGCTCAAGACTCGATACGGACAATATTTACGAGCAAACTCTGGCCTACCGCCATGGAGGAATCACATAACACATGATATTCCTCATAGAAGTGCAACCCAAGATTGGATTTTGTGGGATGTTGATATTGTAGAGATCAGAAGGCTTGATCCTTTACCTCAACCACCACCACCACCACCACATCGAGATATAACAATACGGGATCGCTTACCTGTACCACCATCACATAAAAATGTTGAAACTGCACCTTCTGAGCCACACTGGCGAACCGGAACATCATTCAAATCCCCTCAATTTTCAAGAATGGAGGTTGGTCTTCGATTATAACCTGTGACAAGTTATCTTTCATTAAAGAATAGTACTATTAATTCAATGAGGTTAATAAGTTGGATTTTTTTTTTTCTCTGTTTGCAGTCTGATGATTCATTTGGGGGTATACCAATGAAAAATGAGGGCAGGATTATTCATTATAGCGTGGCTAATGAAAATGGTGATGTTGATGAAAATGATAAGCTTTCCTTTACTTTCAAGGGAAGTGTGGTGGAGGAATTGAAGCTAAAGTTGAAGGAAATAACAGGGTTAGATGATATCTTGGTGTGTTCTCGAAATCCATTGAATGGGAAGCTTTATCCTCTTTGGTTACATCTTCCTCCAAACAACGCAGACATGCATGTTGTAGCGGTTCCCTCATCAGGAAGAGGTTGGTTTTGGTTTTCTTAATTCAACTTTTTTTACCCTTAATTTGGTTCACTAAATACCTTATTAATGCTCCTTGTAGTCACTTAAAATCTTCAACAGATTTGCCTGCAATCCTGTAATGATTAATTTAGATTGTATACTTAGTACTTAAAAGTCCTACTAATGCTCTCATATGCACTTAACATAAGATCAACTTGGCAATCTATAATCATATTTTTTATTTTTGGAGTTTGGTGTGTCCAAGCTTGTTAGCGTGAGCATATATATAACCGAGAAATGCATTAAAGTTGCCATATATATAATACTAGTAGGCCTACTTAGACAAGTTGGGATGACCCTAACCAAACGATGGGCAGATGGCATAGCAACTAAGTAATATGAAAACATGGGTGAATTACTAATAGTGATTTGTAATTGAGTTTAGGAAAAGTTTACAACGTTGATTTCGTTTCACATCGCTCTATTGTATAACCGAGTGTCAAATATCTAATCTTTAATAGTGATTTGTTCTAAATAAAGCAATTCAAGCAATACACACTGCAATTTTTTGCATTTCTTTATTGGTAATTTATGTTGATTTTAAAATGCTTCTCTTGTGCAATTTACCAGCGGCATCAAAAATTTTGCGAGAAGGGAATCCAACTGCAGTATGATTGGATCGGTAACATCTAGCTTCAACCATACTCGTGCTTGCCAATGGCTTTTGAACCAGAAGTTTTAGCTCAGAATTGGAAGTGCTAATGCAGGATTCTGCTTTGTACATTAAGGCTATGAGAAGCCTCATGAGAAATCTGTTCCTTTTTTTTATTTTTTTAAGTGGTTGATCTAGCAAGCGACATAGAAATTAATCATCAGTGTATATAATTAATTTTGGTTTCAGAGTTGTTTGAGATGATAACTTGCCATGTGCTAAGGTAGAATCAGGTATTAAATTGATTTTCTAAATCCAAAGGCAGATCAACCAAGAGTTTTGCAAGGTTTTTTTTTTTTTTTTGGGTTGAAACATCTCAATCCACTTGCTAAGTAAACAAAACACTTGGTCTTACCTTTTCCTAATAAACCGAATGCACTTTCTGGTTTTGCAAAAGATTTATTGTCATTTTTTCTAAACACATCAGACAATAAAGTAAATGAGTTTTACATGAAGCTACTGATGCAAAGGTGTAAGTAAGCCCGGTGATAATAGCTCCATTATTGAAGGCACTTGAGCTAGATTCTTATGCGATATATCTCCAGACACAAACTCAGTCACAAACCCATCTACTTCTATCACACTACATCCTGGTGGTTTCTTCATTCCTTTTTCACCAAAAATCCTACGCATCTTACGCGCATCTTCATCTTTCTCAGCACTCAAATAAACGTGGCACAACTGAACAAAAACTGCCTCTTCTTCAGGGCCATTTTCAAGTTTAGCACCTCCTTAATTGCAAGTTCTGCAAGCTCAACATTCTTATGGGTTCGACAACTACTCAACACAGCCCCCCAAACTGAAGCAAGAGGCTTCATGGGCATTCTATTTATAAGAGCTAGTGCCTCATCCCATTGACCTGCCCTGCATAGCAAGTCCACTGCACAACTATAGTGCTCATGTCTAGGTACAATCCCATATCTTCTTTCCATGTTTTCTAAAAAAAGTTGGCTTTCCTCTTGCAACCCTGCAAGAGTGCAAGCCATTAATACCCCAAGGAGAACAACCCCATCAGGCCTAAGCCTGTCTTCTACCTGCATCCTCTCTAAGCAACAAATTGCTTCCCTCGAGTAACCATGTATCGCAAACCCCCCCGATCATGGCGGCCCATGTGAATGCATTCTTTTTATGCATCCCCTCAAAGACTTCCCCAGCCATTGATATGCATCCACATTTTGCATACATACCAACAAGCGCTGTCCCAACAAACACACCGAAATCCAACGATTTCTTCTTAATATATTCATGAATCTATTCCCCTGCCAAAGAGCCCCGGACTGAGCACACGCCCTCAACGCGGTAATCACACAAAACTCATGAGGCTCAATCCCCCGAACAAACATATCTCGAAAAACCCTCACAGCCTCACTCTCCAATCGCAACGAGCATACCCATTTATAAGCACATTCCATTGAACAATATCTTGATAAGGAATTTTATCAAACATCTTCTGTGCAACATCCATGACTTTACACTCTGTATGCAACCCAACGACCCCAGTTTGAATATGCCCATCTGCTTCAGCCATTCCATTTTTCAATACCCAGCTGTGCATTTGCTCACCCAAAAGAATCCAACAAGCATTCGCACACGCGAACAGAACAAAATGAAAAGTATGGTTTTCAGGCCTTACAATACCATCTCTTAACATGGTATCAAAATAATGTAGAGACAAAATGAGGCTCTGAACTACGAGAATAAGCTCTAATAAGAGTGTTGTGAATAAAGGAATTTGGCGTCTCAATTTGGTTGAATAACAGGGAAGCATAAGAGAGATTGCCACGTGGAGAGGGAGCGCAAAAGGCGATGAGTTTGCTAAGAGAGAAGTTGTTTCTATGGATGCCAGGCATAATGAAAGTTGCTTGAATGGCCTTGAGTTGGCGCATGGTCGCAAATCGTTGGGCGATAGAAAGTGCCGGCCCTTAGGGTCCCAAATTTTTTTAAAAAAATTTAAAGTGAAATTATTTAAAAAACATATTTTTATTTTATTTCATTTAAAAAAGTTTAATATAGAAAAAATATAATATAATTTATTTTAAAATTTTTAATTTTTTAATAAAAGAATTCAAAATTTTCTTTTACGTAGAATTTTCGTATCTGTTAGGCGGTGGATGTTGCTGAGTCTGGCGCCATGTAAGGGTTGGGTCATGTGTGCATAGGCGGGAAGTTGAAATGAAGCTTGGGATTTGATGTCAAGTCAGGGAAATATAACACTCCATCCGTCTTTGTTTTGTGGGACAATTTCACAAACAAAAGGATGGCATGGAGGCTTCCCCTCCTTTATATATATAAAATAAATAATCAATAATAAAATAACAAATCTAATGACTATAATTTAATTTTCTTTTTTATTAAATTATTATCATATAAATTTTTTTATTTTATAATTAACGTAATTTTAACGTATTAAAATAATAACTTCATGAGTATATATAAATATTTATCATTTTTTAACATTTTATTTTGATAAAGTTACTAAAAATAATAAATAATTATATAAATATTTAAAATTTTACATAGCGACATTGTAATATAATATCGTATATGTTAATTTAGAATTCACTTAACTTTATTATATATTTAATAAAAAAATATTGTTAAAAATTATTTTACATGCTTTGTTGTAAAGTTTTAATTTAACAATGATAAAAAGAGTCATTTTGACAATTATGTATTGCTGGAAGATGAGAGCATGAGATGATGCTAGTGGTGAAACTAAGGAGTATACTTTAATTATAGTATTTTTATGTATAATTACATAAAAAAATGATGTGAAAATTTCATATATTTTTCATCTCAACATGCAATTCAACATAATTACATAATAGAATGAAAGTTTACATGTAATATGAAAAATTTGGTATATTTCTCATCTCAATATGTAATTCATATTCATACAATATTGATAAAATTACATATAATATTGATAAAATTACATAATGAGACACTACTCTAAGTATAATGCCTTAGAGGTACCCTAAAAATCACCATATTTATTTGTTGTGTAAGCTAGAAGCCTTTTTTTTAGAAGAAGATTATAAGGTCTAAGATTTGAACACAAATAATGACATATTATCCAATTTTCACATTAATTTTTTCATATTTATCAAGAAATATATTCAAAACCAAAAACAAAAAACTAAAACAACAAATCAAAATCTTATTTTTAGTTTTTTAGGAAATAAAAACTAGAAAGCAATAACATAACGAAACACACCCTTACTTTCTTTCAATGGTATCTCTCTTGAATGTGCACGTCCGTCCATGGTTAATTAAGTGTCTGTTTGGTTTAGCATTTGCTCATTGATATTCAGCGATTGAATATTCAAATGCTGAAAAGAATGTTATCCAATTGGATAATGTGGCATTACTTGTGTTCATATCTTAGACCTTATATTTAAAACAAAAAAATAAAAATAAAAACTAAAACAACAAATCAAAATCTTATTTTTAGTTTTTTAGAAAATAAAAACTAGAAAACAATAACATAACAAAACACACCCTTATTTTCTTGCAGTGGTATCTCTTTTGAACGTGCACATCCAAACCGTCCATGGTTAATTAAGTGATTGTTTGGTTTAGCATTTGCTCATTGGCATTCAGTAATTAAATATTCAAATGTTGAAAAAGAGTATATGATACATATTAGCGTTAGATTTTTTAAATTTAAAAATCAGTATTCAATGTTTAAAAAATATAACTGAATACTGAAAACTAGTTTTTTCAATGTTTGAAATATAAAAACTGGCACTTGATTTTTTTTTTTTAATAATAATCTTAAATTTATCATTATATAAATTTGTATTACATATAAAATTAATTAAAATATAAAAATAATTATTTTTTTTGTCATTTTATAATACAATCATAGATTCAATCGTTAAATTATCAAATATTTCATAGTTTTGAATCACTCATTACTAACCATTGATTGTAGACCGCTAACCACTGATCGTCACCGCCAAACAGTCCTGAGTTTCTAGTCATTGGTTGCACTACTTAAGCATTTGGAGTCATCTTATTTGTTTTAAGTCCTTTGTGTGCCTATTAAGTAAGCTTTCCCACCCTTGAAAGGAATATCATAGAAAACTTGCAAGTGAAACATATAATGTGTGGAAGCACAATCACACGTAAATATAAACTAGAAGATGGACGACACCAAATGCACGACTCGTGATTCATCAGAAAGAAGAACAATATCAGTTGCCTCAACCTTCTTGTTGCGGTTTCATATTGCCAAAACTAATGGACAAGGGAAAGAAGAGAATGGCTGTTTTGGTTGGTTGATAAGGCTGAAGTACGAGAAGTCTTGTTTTTCCATTACAGTGGGCACGGAACAAGGATTCCTTCCTTGAAGCCTGGCCACCCCTTTAGGCAGGACGAGGCCATTGTGCCCTGTGACTTTAATCTCATCACTGGTAGGTCTTTAGTCAATAATTATGTGCTAAAACTAATGATGTGAATTTGTAGACATGGACTTCCGGCAACTGGTGAACCGGCTACCCAGGGGGACAAGCTTCACGATCCTTTCAGATTCATGCCGCAGCGGAGGTCTCATTGACAAGGAGAAAGAGCAAATAGGCCCTCATTCAACAACCGCATCGACACTCTCTCATAATCCCAAACCTAAAGCCATACCATATGACTCCATTCTCCAACACTTGACATCTCTCACAGGCATAAACACGTCTGATATCGGCACTCACTTGTTAGAATTCTTCGTCCAAGACGCCAGCCTCAAATTCAGACGATCAAAACTCGAATCAGACCTATTCGAATCGGTGATAAACTCTGACAATGGAATTTTACTAAGTGGGTGCCAAGCAAACGAGACGTCGGCTGATATGGGTCCAATAGAGGCTGGAGGAAAAGCGTATGGAGCATTTAGTAATGCAGTGCAGATGGTGTTGAAGGAACATGGAGAAATATTGAGTAATAAGGATTTGCTGATGATGGCTAGAAAAGTATTAGAGGCACAAGGGTTTGATCAACGTCCTTGCTTGTATTGCAGTGATAACAATGCTGTCGCTGCTTTTCTGCGTCAATCTGATGATCGGAATTAGATTGTTTCACCACTTGGGTTCATGTTATATGGTAATTGTTTGTTGAATAATTGATGATTAATTAACAAAATTGCCAATGTAATAAATACCAATTTTCTACAATGAATTCTTATGGGTGAATAATACTAGAATGTCATTAATATTATTACACTATAATATCATGAGTAATAATTCTCTATTGAATTAGATAAAAATTACTATTTATTATTGGATTATATATGACTAGATACTATTGGATTAAATATAAATTATTATTCACTATTGGATTAGACTCCGTTATTTAACAATATTATAGAAAATGTTACTATAAAATTCACTATGAATATTGACATTATAAAATAGCCTTTCATATATTAAGATTTAATTTCATTTTATGATAATGTTATGGTAACATACCATTTGACATTTTAACTATTAGATTTTTTATTTTAATATTTATCGTGTATTATTATGATTAGTTACTTGATCAGTAAGTGATCAATAATTAATGTTTAACTATAAAAATATTATTATATTTTATTTTTGTCATTTATCATTAAATTTTTCTTATCTTTTTAATATCTTAATTTGCTGATAACTATATTTAGAAATCAATGAATTTAATAACAAAAACTTAACAGACAATATTTCCTATGTTGATTCTGCCAATAGAGTTATTTAAAAAAAATTCAAGCTTTTATTTACTCATTAAATTTTATAAATTTTTTTTAACTTCAATCAAATTAAAATATTTATTTTTATTTTTGATTAAATTCAATTCATTTTTTTATAGAAAATAATTTATTAAATTTTAATAATAAAATTTATTTAAGAAATAATTATATTATTTAAAATTAATCTCATTTTTAATAAAATATTCTTATTTTTTATGAAAATTTTGTTAATATTTAATTTTGTGAATTATATAATCTATTATGAGTAGAAGAATTTTAATTTTTATCTAATATGATTATTTAACTCAATTATTTATATTTATGATATAAATAATTTTATTTTATTGGTTAGATGTGATTGTTGACTAGCCATGCCTTTTGTTGATTGGCAAGTGGGTTTCTCCTTCTTAATTAATTTTAATTATATGCTAATTACACCTACTGCTGATTTTTGGTGTTAGAAATTCAACGACCAACTTGTTGGGATCCGCAGTGGTGATTATTGGATTCAATATTTTACCGTTCTCACTCATCGTAATCATAATTGCAAGTTTTAGGTTTGGTTTAGATTAGACTGAGAGATAAAAACTGCACAGATCTGATAATTAATTAAAGACTAGAGAGAGAGGTTTTGTGATGAGTGAAGAAGTCATTAACTATGAGTAATTTATTCAACATAAATTTAAACTTTAAATTAGGTTGTGGTCATACTATTTTAGCTGTGATAATTTTTTTTTTTAAATGATATCGTGTGGTCATACTATAACAACTGCGGCATGTTAATTACAAATAGTGAAAAAAGATGATTTTTAGTTCATAACGACACCTACTGCTAATACTCCAAATAAAGTGTTACTTATGTGCCTAATCTAAAGGAAAAAGGTTGGTGTCGCAGCTCCCGCCATGAACAATCAAATTGAAAAACTCACGGCCCATCTCAACTGATCCAGCATGGACACATGAGAAAGAACAGATAGGAAACTCACATGATCTAGTCCCACTAAAGCTCGTTCAAATGAGCTTGTTAAGTGCCATAGCTTGCTTAGGTACCTAACACTCTTGTATAAGGATCTCATTAACAGGGTCGTATTGTATATGAGTTTGGATGAATTCTGGCAATCTCAAACAGCCATTACGTAACTGATAGCTACAACAGGGGTAAAATAGATTCAGCTCATTGCAAAATCTGTTTACTCTTTTCATGTTTCATGAAGTTGAGAATCATTTGACTCAAATTTGTTTTTTATATTCGGTAAAATGAGTAAATTTATGCAATTTATGAATGAGTTATACTTGAAAATTGCTGGAGGATAGAGTTGTACAAAAGCTGGCACCCATCTTGCGCAAAACAAAATTAGCATAAAAGAATTCAGACATACTAAAAGGACCAAAGGCATTTCAATACATGATCATTTATGTAGCTTAATTGATCACTCCTAGTCCGTGTTAAGAGTTCTAGTGCTACTATTATGTTGAATAATGCAATTATAGGTTTGGAGCAATGGACATAGGCACAAGAGTTACTCCCGAGGTCTATGGGATAATGTAGTTGGTGCATTGCATAAACCAAATGACATTCTTCTAAAAGCAAATATGTCATAAAGGCAAGTGAAGATAGTCTTCTCTTGGTTTTTCGGAGCAATGAGAATTTGGTTATAGCATAAATATCTGAACAAGAATTAGAAAACCCCATTTTACACAAATTTACAACCTCACCCTTCATTATAGTACCATCATCAAAAGTATTAAGAGCTAGGTTGGCTTTTTTGCCAGGCGCTGAAGGGTAGAAAACCTGCCATTGCCATCTGAGGAAGAGCACTCCTATACCAAGGCAATTGTGGGATCTCTCGAGGATATTTTGTGGTATGGCAAGGGGCTTGAAACTCAGTCCTACTATTTTTTCCAGACAAAAAGATTAAAGCTTTGAAGAAGAAAAGTGAAAAGCAAAGGAGAAGATAGTGAAATTAGGTCTTTCACAAAAAGATTAGAGCTTTGAAGAAGAAAAAGGAAAAAACAAGGGAGAAGATAGTGAAATTAGGTCTTTCACATTAAGACATTAATATTTCCTCCATCTCAACGAAGGTGTAAAACACCATTGAAGTTTTAATTATCATCTTAAATATAAAGATTAGGATGCTAATTAACATTTATAAACTCAATAATCATCAAGAAGTTCATCATCAACCAAAGAAGAGTTCAAGAAAGAAGAAGAAGAAGAGAATGGATCTAGAGAAAAATAATACCATATGTATTTTTGTGTATGAAATTTAAAGCTTCTTTTTTGTACATCAAATTCTTGATACAACTTCAAAATCAACATCTCAAACATGAATCAAGGAGATAAATCCTAAAAAAAACATACATGATTAGCAAATCCCTAGAAGAGCACTGAAATCATGTTTGATTTGATTTGTTTGATTGTTTGATGAGTTGAATTCATTTTGCATTTGAGGAACATCCTTTGGTCGCTTCTTTAGTGCATATACACTAAAAAGATCAAATCTTTGGTTTGAAAGTGTATGGAATCTGAAATGTGCATCTTAAGATTGGTGTGGAGAGGAGAAGAAAGAGTTGTTTTTGAAGTGGAGGAAAGAAATGAAAAGGGTTGATTTATAAAATAGTTTTATGTTTAGATGGGCGGTGTCGAAGTGGAATGAACTGATTCCCAAGAGTTTGCTAAACTCATCCACATACTACTTCAAGGCGCACACTTCTACAAGTGTGGTCAACTAGCCTCCTTCAAACTTCTTGCTTTGTCTTCTTTCCTCTATCTCGTAGAGCTCATTTTCTCTCTTCTTGACTTCTACTTTGAGAGTTTCATGCCTTTAAATAATTTAATATAAGGTTGCAATACAAGCACACTTAAAGGAGTAATGGACTCTTCAAGAAAGACTTATTGATACTTAAAGCAACCTTATCTAACCCGATAATAGTCTCACTCAGGATCACACATATAATCATCCATAATGAGGAGTAAGGGTCATGTATCATGATATGGGGTAGGTATGCATCATCCATCCTGATATAACATTTGTGAAAACGGATGGTTAGGAAGTATTTGGGATGTAGTTTTAACATTAATGTTGGCATCTAACATGGCAAACAAGACAATTTAGTTTCCTTGCAGTTAAACACTAAGCTGAAATCTCAAATATTATCTGGCAGTGTTTCGTGGTTCACTATGATGATTGTAC
Organism: Omphalea diandra; assembly: GCA_949677035.1. NCBI lineage: Eukaryota > Viridiplantae > Streptophyta > Magnoliopsida > Malpighiales > Euphorbiaceae > Omphalea > Omphalea diandra. The sequence goes on along the minus strand of CATIWR010078660.1, from coordinate 5,362 downwards.
ACAAAAGATGGGTGCTTCTTCAAAAAATCGATGACACATTTGGCGTCTTCCACACCCGTGTTGTTGTGAGCCTACCTGTATTAACTTCTTAAGTCACTTAGGCCTTTTACTATCTTTTTAAAGATAAAATACAACTTTAGTAACAGATACAAAATCCTTGAAAACTAGCGTGGTCAATGGTCAAAACTTTTGAATTTTGAAAAAATTCATGATGGAGATAGAAAGTAGTGACCGCAAATTGATGGTTTGACAGTGAAGAAGGTTATGGAAAAATTTTCCTTAAGAAGTTACTATTTTTTAAGAATTAAACAATCACACACAAAAAAAACACATAATTTATAGAGGTTTGACCCAACAAAGTCTTAAATGCCATATGTCATATAAATATTTCATAATATGTTTAACCATTTGTAAATGTGACTCTTTTAAAAAATATTTATAGTTACCTTTGAAATACATCTTTTAACTTAACTATAGGGATTATCATGTAATGAACATAAATAGATAAAAAGCATGCATTATTTAGCTTTTCTAACCTTAAAAATGAATGCTAGATAGGGGTTCATTTGATAGAAGAAAAAACTAGTAGGGTGATGGAAGTGGTGCATGCAAAAGGGTGGGTTTATGGCCTACACATGAATGGGATAGCCTTGGTTAGAAAAATCCCTCATTTTCTGGGTTGCAAAATGAACAAAAAATAAAATAAAAAAAAAAAGAAAGAGGAAGGAAGAAGAAAGGGAAGGAGTCTGTAAGATGTTCCAAAAGTGTCTTTGCCCTTAGAAGCTCATGATTAACTTAATTCCCCTTTTAGTGCTTGAGATTGAACTTGACCTCAGGAGTAGTTGATCAACCAAAAAAAATTTTCTTCTCCACCAAAGCATCTATAAGTACCTTTTTACCTAACGCAAAAGCCGCCATGAATTTCTCTGTGAATCAACCAATGCTCCTTCGGCTAAGTCGCGACTGTGAATTCGCCCACATATTTCTTTGCCTTAGCTCCATCCATCCTAATAGCAATGTCATAGCAAAGTCAACTCTTTCTTATGAGAAACTTTCAAATATCTGAAGTAGATAAATGAATGTAGAAACAAGATAAGTCTTAGGTTGACAAAATGTAATAATTATAACAAGTGAACAACCCCTAAGGGGCCAGCAAGCGGCAGGCCTGGGGCATATGTAGGCTTTGGTATGCTTGCACCCCTCGCCCCTCGGGGCACCATATCCAGTCCGACGACCTGAGTACCTTATGCTGGGCCAAAAATGTTCCTTAGTTCCTCAAGTTGAAACATTAGGATGTTTGCCATTCGATGTTCCTATCAAATTTAATTATTCAATTCCAATGGAGACTTTTTTTCAATTGTTAGATTGTTTGTTTACTCAATTTGTATTCAGTGCCATCCCCTTAACTATCTCTAGTAATATGTTTTCCTTGTTTTACTTTGATTATAAAGCTTAGCTTCAAACCTAAAATACAACTCTAAACCTTAAGTTTGTAATATTATACAACATTTGAGAATTTAAATAATATTAAGGAACTCAAAATCCTTGCAACTAAAACACCTTGATTATCAACAATTATTTTTATTGATTCTTGTTGCTTCAAACACAAATCTTGAAGTATTTTTCTCAACTAGATGACTTGATTTGCTACAATTGTTGCAACAATAAATTCAGCTTCTACTGTACTTTAAGCAACAATTTCTCATAAAAAATCTAAAAATAATTGATCACTAAAGAAAATAATCTCAACCATCCATATGTGATAGCAAAACACATGGCTGCATGATGCAAAAATGGTTGGGGTGCTTAGTGTTCAAAAGCTAGGCATTGATTATAGGCAATTAAATTGGGTTACTATGAAGAACAGATATCCTTTAACAAGGATAAATGATTTGTTTGACCAGTTACAAAGGGCATGAATCAATCTTGTATACCAAGCTCTTGGAGGTTATAAGAAAGTTGCTCAATCTTGTTTTGGTGAGCTTATACACATGATTAGGAATGCAATGACTTTAAATCCAAGAGGTTATTCAACAAACACTTTATTGAGCTATACTAACAGTAACAACTCTGTTATGTGGTTGATGCTAAGGTCAATGTGAGTGCCGATATTTCTCTTATAGTTGATATGATCAAGATTATGCATCTTATTAGACCTTTAATCCTATTGTTATCGTGTCTACAATATTGAGGGCTTCTTTTAGTAGATTAGCATGACCAAATAGATCTACCATGCAACCATAGTGCTCATGTTTAGGAGTGATACTATGTTCGTTAATCATTGACGCGACTGGGATGTCATTGTGCCTATGGTTTTTCATTTTAACTTGAAAATTACGATGTCAAGTTTTAACTAACCATACCAACAACAACATTTAAGGCTTTTCGGCTTAAAGCATCAATAACAACATTAGCCTTCCCTCCTAGGCTTGATTGTCTTTTGAGTTCAAAACACCACTTTGCAACTTTAGTTACCTTTAAACTCTTAAATTTTAATTAAGTCTTTAGTATATCAATATGAAATTCAACAAGGTTGAAAAATCTTCAATTATTGATGTTTTAATAAGTGATATACTCATAAAAGAGCAATAAAATTAGGGGGATCTAGAGGATATAGGTCTTTACATTGGTAATGACCCCAAAATGTGGTAAGTGTTTGGACCAGCAAGGATCCTTTCAGGCCTTGCATAGTTCAAAGCCCCAAGTCCAAGATAACGACCATTAGAGGACCAGTCTAGAGTGTCAAACAATAATAAAAAACTCAATTTGGCATAAATTCTCCTTATAAACATAATTCATTTACATAAGGACTTCATAAAATCCATCCATTTAACTAAAGGAAGAACCAGTGGAAGGACTTCCCAAGCTAAGATTCTCTAGAGACAAGACATGTGGTCCTTGTCAAATAGGGAAGTAATATCAATCTTCCTTCAAAGCAAAGAATGTTGGAAGGATAGAGGTGATTGTGGTTGTGGGAATGAAAGAAGATGTTAAGAGGAAGAAGAGTCCTTCGATTTTGGATAATATGAGTTAGGTTTTTGAATCAAAGTTGGGTAACTCATGCAATTCTTTACTCACTTTTGTTTAAATGGTTACTCATGCAAAATTTTACTTTCTTTTGCTTTTAATGATGTGGTGATGTTAATTGTGGTTTAAATAACATTTCTAAACATGCCTCTCCTGGGTACAACAAATGGGGGTGAGACTCCAAACTACATGCAGGTCATTTAATGTTCCTAGGTAGGTTGATCCGGATGGGGTGAGAGATGGACTAGTTTCATCTAATGTGATAAAGAAAGACTCTTTGGAAATTTCCCCCAAGCCAAGGGATTGAATCATATTCCTAGGTCCAAGATTAATACAATCCTAGCATCAATGAACATAATAGATGATGATAATAACAAATAAAGGATGAACACATGTCATGGATAATGGAATATAAATGAATAGTGGTTGGAGTATTAACCAACCCTACATCCACTCTCCAATTCTTCAAGAGGGTATCTCACTAACTCTATGGTGTTTTATAAGCTCTCACCTAACTTAGTGTTTATGCTCATACTAAACACAATTACAATTGTGTTTAAGGCTTACATACAACCTTACAAAAAGTTGGTGTTACCCCTTGCCACCTTTCAGACTTTGAGGATTGGAAGCTTTCACCAATTTTCCACTTCAACGACTCCAAGTCTTATAAAGTAACCTCTAAATTTGAATTAGAGGCATAATATTTTTCAAAGGCCTCTTTCCAATCTTCCTTAATGGTCTTTGGCTAATTGAAATACCTCTTAATTAGGACTACTTCAAAGCTAGATTCTTTGTTGGGTTTTGCAAGTGCCACATGTGAATGAAATCCTGCCTAGGGTATGTTCTTGTAATGTGTGCAGGATTATTGGGCTTAATATGCTTTAGCTTCTTGTTACTCACACATCCTTGATATGATCATGTGAGTGAAATCCTCCCAGGGGTATACTTTTAGTTGTTTTCATATATTTTGATGATCTTATGTGCTAATTTAGGCAAAGTGCAAAATATGATACTTGTAGGTATATATCCCTTCTAAATTCTTATAAAATAGTTTTGCTTAATTTGTTATGTGGAAAAACATATTCACGATACTTAACTAAACACTTGGATGTCCATTCTAGAGTGATAATTATCTTGCTTGCATCTAATGTTTTTCCTAAGGCTAGTACTTTTAATGAAGTGCGCCTTTGTGATATTTATCTTGCGCATAAAATGAGGCATGCTAAAGGTTAATAGGTGAATTGCAAAACATAAAATCCTGACCTACCCAAACATGAAATTGATAAATTAGAAGCTTCAAAGGATGAGATCTGAGTGGGAACAGTGCAATCACAATTAATAGAATAAAGGAGAAATTGTAGCTGACGTGTGAAGGTGGGAATGGGTTTTGATGGTAATGGTGTTGGTGAAGAAAATGGCACTTAATGAGCGTGGAGAAGGACTTGTTCAATTTGACATATAGGGGTTATTCTTAGGGCTAATTTTCAAATAGGTGTAAAAAAAAAAATTAGAGAAATATGATAAGTTAAAAAATATTTATGAAAGTAAGACAAATGTAAAAGTATTTAGGGAAGAGGGGTAGTCAAAGTCTGTCGTTCGCTAGTTAAACTGGCGGACGTTACTGTAGATGAACCTTTATTTATTTATTTTTTTATTATTCTTCTGCCAGTATAACTGGCGAACGAACAAGGAATCTGATAGCCTTGCAAATTCTGCTGCAAGGCTGGCAACCTTGCAGATTCTGCTGCATGGGCATGCCTTGCAGCAGAGATTCTCTGCTGCAAGGCATGCACGTGAATGCATATTGTTTGTCCGCCAGTTTAACTGGTGGACGAACAACATATATATACCCCCTCATTCATATGATGAGGGGGCTTGAAAGCTGAATGAAAGTGCCTCTTGTGACATTCGCCTATTGTGATATTTAGATAAAAATTATTTTATATTTTATATTTTATTTTTTGATGTTAGATAATAAAATGTGATAATAATTATATTTTTTGTATGGTATGCAAGAATAAAGAGACATATTATTGAATTGAATTAAAATTATTTTTTGGTGAAAAAATGTATAAGGTTAGTTTTTAAACTCGAATAAATTTTAATATGAATTTAATATGGTTCAGTAAATATTATAATATGTAGGCTCATAAAAATAATGAAAATAAATACTTAAATTTCTATAAAAACATGCGCTTAGTTGTTATTAAAATGAAAAATATTTTCACTTAATGTGACCTTGATACTGAATAATTTGTAAATTTGAAATTGATTAAAAATTGTACATAAAAATTTAGAAGAGTATCATTAGTTGTGTTATTTTTATTTGAGAATA
>CATIWR010078624.1:0-20285 GCA_949677035.1 Omphalea diandra | reverse complement strand
ATTTGCTAATATTTCACTCATTGCTAATTTAGCAAAAAATAAAAAAGCTATTACTAAATTAGTAATAGATTCGATTTGTTGCTAATTTAGCAACATATATCAATTGGTTACTAAATTTTTATCCATTGCTATTAGCAACATATTTAATTTATTAATAATTTAGCAATATATATCAATTTATTACTAATTTCATACTATTTTAGTAATGAATTGAAAAAATCTTACTAAATTGGAAATAATTTAATCCATTGCTAATCTCTTATTCATTTAGCAATGAAATCTATTGCTAATCCATAACTAATATTTAACTATTTTTAAATAAAATATTTCACAGATACTAACTAAAATATAATAAAAATTTTAAAATATTGTAAATAATTAATTAAATTTAGTATAAAAAATTATATAGCTAATTTTATTATTAAAAAGATCCATACATAAAAGTACAAGAACATAAACAAAGGAGAATATACAAAAATACATAAATCCATGAAAAATGTAAAATGTAAAATAACAAGGGATAATTACTATAAACCTCCTGACGTTTAGCATATTTAACTAAGTTATCCTTCATGTTTTAAAATTATACTATGGACCCCCCCTCATGATTGCCTTGTTACACTGAATATTTCTAATATCGTTAAAAATGAGCATATTAGGACGACTAATATGGTCAAAATGACTTTTGTATTTTATTTTAATGATAAAAATACCCCTTTTGAGATATTAGGACGACTAATCCTCTTAATCCTAATACTCTTTTTCAACCCAATAGAACCAAATCCAACACCCTCTTTTAACTCAATAAAACCAAAATGCATTAAGCAATTCATCAAAAAACCCAATATCTATACAATTTCCATCACTTTCCCTTCTTTCATTGTCCCTTCCTCTTCATCTGCCTCTATAACTGCTGTTAGACCACCTCTGACCCTATCATCATCTTCCCTAAGAACTACCTACATGTGGCCCTCAAACAACACTATGTGCCCAAACATTGGCAGAATGTATGGATTCCTCCCTAAGGGCTTTGCCTTTACCAAATATCATGTATGGCATTGTAAAATGTTGAGTACAAATTGAGGCGGGTAGTGGATCCGCTTGTTGTTGTCTTTCTTAGTCGTGATGGTAGTAAGTGGGTCATTATTTGAGTCCAATGAAGGGACATGTTGGAGAAGCCAAACAAGATGCTCAAAGATGCCATTTGAGCCTTTGTTGATAGAAACAAAGACCTAAAATCAAGTTTTCGCGAGTTTGGCACACTGGTTTCATATTAGAATGGAATTAGTAAGCCACTCTTACCAGACACTTCATGGTTATGTCATTTAGCAAACTAGGAATCAACTGTACTTGGTCTTTTACTTCATATGGCTTTATGCATAAATCCTAAAAATTGAAGAATCAAAAGAAGCAGATATAAAAGATTGAGAGCTAATGGATTTATTAGAAAAAACCATAGCTTTTTGAAATATTGAAGAAGAGAAAATGGGATAGATTTGAAAATAGAGGGTTTATGCATTATTTTGGTTTTTATATGAAAGGCACGATTATCATGTCGTATGAATTTAATGGAAGAAAATGATTTTTAAAGACAAAATGATTATTCAGTGTAACAGAGTAATCGTGACGAGTTGATAGTATAATTTTGATATGTGAGGGATGACTTAATTAAATATATCAAACATTAGAGGATTTATAGTAATTATCCCATAAAGAACAAAAACTAACGCTAGACTAATGTCGTAAACTCAATTCTTCTTTTAGCCATCATAGCCTCTAAGTAATTTGAGTTTCATCCATTTGATGAGGCTTAGGCCTTGCATGAGAATGGAATAAAGGGAGTTAAAGAGTAAAATATAAATAGAGGTTAACGAATTAAATTTGTTTGCGAGTTTTTTTTATGTGAGTGAAAGTAAATAAAAGTTAAAAGTTTACATTCATTTACTTTCAAATGCCCATTTTTCTTAAACCTAAATGGGGAGGTTAAAGAGTGAAATGGAAATATTTTTAAGTAGCTTACAACCATTAACTTCCTTTAAAAAATTAAACTCCCAAACAAAGTGAAGGTAATCATCATCATTTATATTACATTTTATACCTTTTCATCACTCTCCTTAACTTGTCTTTTCACCCTAAAACTCTTATATAATACCTTACAAAACTCCTCTTCCGGCTAAGTCATCCTCACCTTGATAGATATACGTATTAATTTTTCATTAAAAAATTATACAAAAGTAGTTAGGTCATATGCTTTTGAGAAAATTAAAATATGTTTAATTTATGCAGTATGTACATACTTACATGTGCATAATGTGACTTAGCATCGACGTATTTTAAGGTATTCTTCTTGGTGTGAGTACCTTTGAATAGCTCATAAGGAAAAACATCACGTCTTTTAAATAATTATCTTAACCATAAACATAAATTCTTAAAAATTATAAAAATATTTAAAATTTCATAACTATAAATATTTACATAAATAATTTATAATTTGGTTCAACCTATTAAAAATGAAAAATAAAATCAAATTAAATAAAAAAATAAAAAAAATTTATTTTTCAAACCTATTTGAATAAAAAAAATTCAAACTAAACTATCAAACACAATTTGTTTGATTCAATTTGACAATTTGAGCTAGATTGTCAACACCCTTACTAGCTATAATAAATGAACCTCTAGTTCTTGGTATGAGTATATTGGCCTTCATCATAGATAAAGCATTTATACGGTTGTGTTTCAAACTATAAATTTATTTGATGTAACAATAAAAGGAGAAAATTTGGAAGAAGATAATGAAGCAAAAGTTAAAACAAATGCAATATCATATTTATAATATAAATCTTTCTCAAACTTGAAGATTGAGTTAAAAACACTCAATTATCAACTTTGACACTTTTGAATGGAATTATAAAAAGTACATTATAATGAAAATCGTTATTGCTCTTAAAAGGAATCATAAATAGTACATTAACTATAACTATAATGCTCATAGTTAGAATGATGAGTGTACATGATAAATAATAATTTGTGTTCTTAAAGCATGACTTTGGATTTGGTGTTTGATTAAATGTTCTCATTTAATGTGAAAGTTAGAGTGATGATACTAGAAAAGAGAGGGATACCTAATTTTTGTATGCTTCCATAATTTTTGCCTATAGTAACTAATGTCTAGTCAAGGAAGGTCGCTACAACCCAAGGTAAAAAGAACATACCTGCTTTTTTTACAATTCCTTATTCATTTCTTAACTTTGCTTCTAGTTCCAATGCATAGGCTTGACATGAATCCAAAAGATAAATAAAAATGCCTAAGACGATATGGTTCATGGTTGAAATACAAGTATATAAGCATTTTTCATAGTTGAAAAATATGGGTATGTTTTTGCCTCAACATGACCAAAAATTACTAGCCAAGGAGACCTAGTAATAGAATAGTTTCTCAAACCTAATAGACCACTAGCTAATATTTTAAGAAAATACCTAAGACTGCAGTGATTTAGCATTTAAACCTTTCCTTTTATAGGACTCCCATGATTTAATGTTTGCTCTTTTTTAATCCAATCCAAGTTTTGATGACTCGATGATATTATACTTACTTTGTATTTTACATATTCCATTACTAATTACATGCTTCTAAATGATGGATGTTGTAAACAAGCTTCCTTGAAAAAAGGCAAAATAGAAAGAAACCGGTGGCCATTTCTGATAACACTAGTAAAACCTCAAATAGATTCTCATGAAATAGTTTTGCATTTCTGTTAACACCAAAAATTGGAGAGCCATTTATATATTCACCAAAATTTAATTTATGATAGAATCAAAGCATAAGGTCTTTTACATAATACATTATACTTAAAAAAATAGAGTATGATTTCTATTAGCAAAATTAACTTAAAACATAGAGAATATGAAGGTAAAAAAGGAGGAGAACACTAGCAAAATGGACTTCATTGATTCACACAGAAAATACATTGCTTACAGTTTAAGGAGTTCAATACTAACTCCCCTGAAAATAAAGACATTTATCTCTAACTTTTTACTTAACACAAGCTAAGTCATATTTCATATATTACAAAGTCAAAAGCGAGATTACGTTGCATTAAAATATACAACATTAGTTGACAAAAAACTTTAAAAATCTAGCTTGCAATCATCTTCACGCAGCTCCAGTGGAACAAGTTTGCAACATTAGTATCTTCAGTCGACAACTTCACTCCTTCTTGATTGCAAAGCTGGGATAAACACCAAGCATTTGTCTCAATTTCTTAAATCTTCCTTTCTGAAGTCCCTTGGTTAGAATGTCAACAACTTGATCCTCTTAGCTACAATAAAGGAGTTGCCACCTCACCTTATTTTTTTGCCTCTCTCAAGAGAAGATACTTCACCTTAATGTGTTTTGTCTTTCCATGAAACATTGGATTCTTGGAGATAGCAATAACATACTTTTTATCACATAGGACCTTAGTAGGCTTTGTTTAAGCTTCATTCAAATCCTTTAGTAGCTTCTTTAGCTAAATTGCTTGAGTTACACTAGTTATAGCAATAATTTATTATGGATGAAATAATTGTTTCTTGTTTTTCGAGCTCCAACACACCATAGTTGAGCTAAGGGTAAAGTAATAAGCAGAGGTACTCTTCATATCATCAATTGAGCTTGCCTAATCACTATCAACAAACCCCAATAACTTGATTGTTATGCTTTTTATATAAAATCTTATAACCATTTGTGCCTTTAACATATCTCAAGACCCTTTTTGTTGTTAACAAGTGATTTTCTTTAGGCAATTGCATAAGCCTTGATAACACATTTGTAGCATGCATTGCATCGAGCTTAATTGCTGATAGATAAAAGAGACAACTAACTAAATTTATATAAACAGTAGCATCAATAAGCCCTAAATCATCATTTTTACTTAACCTGACACTTTGAACTTCAGGTGTTGAGACTGGTTTGTAATTCTCCAAAGAAAATTTCTTTAAAATCTCTAAAGCATACTTCCTTTGACTGATGAAATCCCTTGCTATGATTGATGAATTTCCATGCTAAGGAAGTAAGTCATCTTGCTAAGATCATTCATTTCAAATACCTTATATATGTGACTTTTAAAATCATCAATGAGACTTGTTATGCTACCTGTGATTAGTAAATAATCTACATACAAGGACACAATTAAGATACCACCATTCTGATGCTTTACATACAAAATTGCTTCATTACAACTTTTGGCAAAACAAAGCTTCAACAAGAAGTCATCAATCCTGTTATACTAAGCCTAAGGTGCCTACTTCAAGTCATACTAGGCTTTCTTTAACAAATACACTTTATTTTCTTCATTCTTTATAACAAATAGTTTAGGCTGGTCTATATAAAGTTCTTCTAAAAAGTTGTTGTTGAGGAAAGTTGATTTAACATCTAATTGGTACACCAACCATTCTTTGTGAGTTGCAACTAACAAGAATAATATGATTGTATCAAACCTTACCATAAGTGCAAATATCTCATTGAAACCAACTCTAACCTGTGAAGAATTGAAACCAACTCTAACCTGCGAAGAATATCCTTTAACTATAAAACTTACTTTGTGTTTATTTATGGTGCCATCAAGGTTCAATTTAAGCCTGAACAACCATTTAACTCCAATTACATAAGCTTCATGAAGTTTATCCATTAACATCTAGCTTCCACTTCTGTTTATAGCTTCAATTTTATCTTCCATAGTTGCTTCTTATTTAGGAACCTTGAATGCTTTTTCTTAAAGTTGATTAGTTTTACCATAGCAAGATTGCATCTGTTTTACATATCTTCAAATGAACTAGTACCTCTCACACCAACCTCCTCCTCTAATTTTGAGCTTCCTTCTTGAGCTTGTTCCTAGGGTAAATACCCTTTTACTACAATTTTGCTTAAAGGGACAATAATATACTTCTCCCAATCCCAAGCTATAAGTTCATCAAAAGTTAGGTTTCTACTTAGCATTATCTTTTATTTCTTTAAGTCCAACTATACCCTTTTGAATTGGTACTATAACCCAAAAATATCCCAACTTCAAACTTTTTATCAAGCTTATCTCTCTTCACCTTTGGTACATGAATGTAACAAATGCACCCAAAGATCTTGAGGTGGTTCACAGTAAGCTTGACACCATACCAGGCTTCATAAGATGTCTTACCCTTAAAACCCTTAATTGGAAGCTTATTAAGTATGTACACTGAGATATTAGTTGCTTCAACCCATAATTGCTTAGGAAGGCCCTTCTTAAACATCAAACAACTTGCCATGTTCATAATTAACCTGCTCTTCCTCTTACTCATTCCATTTTGTTGGGGTAAGTAGGTAACAATCAATTGATAATGGATTCCAACCTCATGAAGATTACTTTAAAACTAATGTGGTGTGTTCAGTGTCATTGTCAAACCTTAAGTATTAATTGAATGTGCACACTGATTTTTAACTCTAGCTTTGAACTTTAATAAAGTAGCAAACACTTCTAATTTTTGTTTAAGAAAATAAATCCAACAAAATCTTATCAAATCATCAATAAAGATAATAAAATATCTACTAGCATTTAAAGAAAAAGTCTTTGTCAGACCATACACATCGGTGTGAATAAGTTGGACCTTTTTGGTAGCTCTACAAGCTTGATTTGCAAGGAAAGGAAGTCTTACTTGTTTGCCCATTTGACATACTCATTAAACATCATCATGTTAATATCACTAAACCTTTGCTTTACATTTGTTTAAGTGTTGCATAATTAAAATGCCTAAATCTCTTGTGCCAAAGAGTGGTGTCATCAACAAAACTATTAAATGCCTCAACCTCAATTTGCTTCCATTCAATAAGGAATTTCTTCGTTACTTAAAACCAGATAGATAAAAAAAAGATCACATCTGCATTTGTGAAAATGCAAAGCATAATCTTTCTAAACTAATTGACCTATACTTATCAAATTTTGTGAAGTACCAAGCACAAACAACACATCATTAATAACATTGGTACCTAAAAGTGTTTTTATAACTACTGCACCTTTTCCTTTCACTTCTAATAACTTCTCATCTCCAATTCTCACTTATGGGGAGTAACTTATGTCCAAGCCTTTGAAGTTGTTCAATTCAAGTGGCATGTGGTGTGTGCAACCACTGTCAATGAGCCAGAGTATAGGAATTACTGTAAGGTTCATAACATTTGTCTTGGTCAATTGCCATGAATAACTTCTCTTTATGCACTTCAACAATCTCGGTTGTCTGTGTTTGCTGTGTTTTGGGATGTTGGTTGGCCTTGCACACCTTATCAACATGGCTAAATTGTTTGCTAGACTTGCAATAAATTCTAGGCCTATACTAGTAGTAATTTTCAATATGGTTCCTTTTATTATAATAGGGACAAAGTGTGTACTTGTTCCTTCTTCCTCTTAGCTTGTGTCCAAACTATTCCTTTTTTTCTCTCTCCTTCTTTTCATTAGATTGCTTCTTAGATGATGAAGATGAGACATAAGATTGTGACTTACTTTTTTGGTTTCCAAAAAGGGCACCTTTAGAGACATCTATTTACCTATGGAGCTTCCTTTGTTTTACTACTTGTAAAGAGTTTGCAAATTCAATCAAGATAATTGTATTCATGTTCTAAGAATCTTTAAGTGATAAGATCTTGGAACTAAATCTCTAAGGCAAAGTCAATAACTTTTTAACAAGAAACCGGATTTGATTCACCATCTTTATAACTCTATCATTGTATTCTTTAATTATCTTAGAATCTTTCATCTAATAGGCTCAAACTCTCTTCTCAAGCTGAGTAGTCGTATTTGTCTTATCTTGTAACTCTATTGGAATTTTTTTTGCAACTTGTCCAAAGCTTCTTTAGCTGTTTCACAAGCAATTATCTTGGTGAAAATAACACCATTGATAGCTGAATGGATATAAGACAAAGCCCTAAACATAATGGTGTTTAGTTTAATTCAAGGTCGGATTCTCAAGAAAAGGTTGAGGATCCTTCCCTATTTCAACAATTTGTCATAAATCTAAAGCTCTTACGTAAGATTTCATCTTTAATGCCCAAATTAGGTAGTTTTCACCATTAAAAATAGGTGGTAAAACATTAGGGAAGCTGCTGGAAGCAATGAAAGCCATAAATCAACAATCTCTCACGTGTTTAAGGTTAATTTAGGTGGGTTTTCTCACTTGTGTTCTATCTTAACCACTTGTTAGTAGCTCTAATATCACTTGTTAGCAAAATTAACTCAAAACATAGAGAATATAAAGGTAAAAATAGAGTAGAACACCAGCTAAATGAACTCCATTGATTCATATAGAAAATACATTGCCTACAAGTTAAGAGTTCAATACTTACTCCTTTAAAATTGAGGACATTTGTCTCAAACTTTTTACTTAACACAAGCTAAGCCATACTTCATATATTACAAAGTCAAGTGTAAGATTATAGTGCATGTTAAAATATACAACATTAGTTGACAAAAAACTTTAAACATCGAACTCGCAATCATCTTCACGTAGCTCTAATGGAATAGGGCTGCAACATCAGTATCTTCAATCTGCAACTTCAATTTCCATGCAAAATGAAAAGAATGAGGGCTTCAAATTGTAGTCATGTTGTAGACATGTTAGTATGTTGCGATTAAAGTATAAAAGTCATGGTTTACGTTATTGTGAATTTTTTTTAAAAAAATTACAATCTAAATAAAATCGATGTATATACAAAACCTTTAATATAAATTAACTTGTAGCACATAAATACAAAATTCTTTTATATAAATTAATTATTTTAATGTCTAGAATTATTATTGTTCATTACAAAGAATTATTTATTTAATGTCTAATTTTTAAATTATAGGTATATTGGTATTGAATTGTACATACATTGGTATTGCACTGCTCATACAACATCACGAATAATGTATTTCTAATTCGCTTCCAATGTATAAATAATTCAATACTAATGTACCTGCATTTGTTTTAAGAATAATATAAATATAGTTGTATATGAATGTATTTCACACCAAAAATCAATCAAGTTGAAAGATATGGAAGCTTAAATGAACAACTAAAATAATTTATTAAAACAAATAATGCTAATGTATTTTTAGGTTAAGTGTAATGCATTAATGGTTTAATAAACATATATTATAGTAATGGATCTATAGTTTAATAATAATGTACATATATTTCAATAACAATGTACCCAACATAGAATAAAACTTAAAGACAAAGGACAATAAAGAAATACAAATTAACTAAACTAATTTATATGAACAAACTATTTTACTTATTGCAAGTATCAATATTAGATACTAACAAAGTAAAAACATATATTTTTTTATAGCACGAAAATGGTAGTATCAATTTGGTGTTAACAATTTTATTGTAATATTGAAAATTTCATATATTAGTCAACAATTAAAATATGAAAATTTCAATGAAACTTAAAATGTTGTTAATATGATAACATTAAAAAGAGAAATATCTAATAATCATAAACAAAAATACAAAATGCATATAAAATCAAATTGAAAACTTACTTACCGTAGAACAAAATTTTATTACTGATGAAATAGTTGTTATATTTTTTAAAGTTTAAGAAAGGTTGTTAATGGCAGGGAAAGTCAAAATAAGGACCAATTGAAGTACACTGAAAATCAAGATAAAGATGAGAAAATAGTAGTGAAATGGATGTTTCTAAAAACGTGAGTAATAAGAAAAAAAAAAACTCATATGAATCAATGCATTTTTGCAAATGTTTTTTTTTAAAGATGACACATGTCATAGTTTCAGTCGCTTAAGTGCAACGTAGCATTTTGGTCCTAGGTTCATGATGCAACATGAACTTGTGTTCATGATATACAAATTCTTTGAAAAGACAGTATTGTTGGTTCTTACAAAATAATCTTAAGACTAATCCATTAGTAGTAGCAGTTTCTCACTTCTAATTCAAATTAAAAAAAAGTCGTGAAATGTCTAGATCAAAGAAATCATAAAAGAAGGAACAAACCTAAAATAAAGAAAGCAGTCATCTAATCTTCTTCCCAATCTGTCAAGCACTAACATAGGCAAAGAAATGAAACATATCCTCTTTACATGTAAAGAAGCCCATTCAAAATGATTATTATAGTGCTAAAGAAGGAAAACCTTGTTCATGCTTTTCTATTTCACAAGTAGAGATTGATTTCTTTTCTTCTTGATTTGTCTTTCACATGGACAGATTGATTGTTTTTCCTCTTGACTTGTTGATTTGTTTTTTTCTTCACATTTTGATTTTGCTTGTAAGCATTATTGATTCTGTTGATTTGAGACTTATGCATAAATTCTCTTTTGGGTGTTCGTCATTTTTTTTTATCTCTCTATTGGCTCCGTCTATTGATCATATAACATCATAGCTAGTATCAGTTGATCGTGCAGTTCATTTTGGCACAGTAACAACATTTCTATTGTGACTCTAAAATCACCCTTCTATAACATTGAAAATCATATCAAAGACCTTATTTTCCATTATGTATCATTTGATACGATAAGTAACAGTCCATATTTAAAACCTTACTACACATTACAAAGCACTTAATGCCCTTATATGAAATTATACTTGGTTTAGTCAAGGTTTTTTTTTTTTTTATAGCAACACTAATAGCATTAAACTAAAACTTTAAGCACACAATAATTGCATCAATAATCCTTCCTTGATCAAATGAAATGCTAAGGAGACATATAAAAGAACACAAATGATGATATGATACAAAATTAAAGTGTTTCCCTAATTCACCTCCATCTCTCCAAAAGGCAATTAACACCCATTTAGAATTTTCATTAAATTTGAAGCATTTCTCCAGAGCTCCTTCCTTATAACTAGATGTATATAGTCAAGGTTTACAGTAGTGATGGCATAGTGGGAGGAGAATGCATAGCCCAGTAATACCAAGAGTTAAAAATTTCATAATCCCAAATTCAATGAAAGCTCAAATCTATAAATAGAAACTACTATAAATGATTCTAAGAATTTTTTTTCCCACAATTTTCACAGGAAAAATCAATGAGAAAGGAATACCTTGGAAGAGCATTGTCGTTGTCGACATTGAGTAATGTACGAAAGAGAAAGTAATTCCAATGTCATTGTTTGCAGTGTAGTGGGTAGAGAAGGAGGTGTGACGATGACTATGTGAAGGAGAAGTAAAAAAAGAAATGAATTTAGCGATAGGGTAAGGTCAATGAATTTAGCGATAGGTAAGGTCAATGAATTTAGCGATAGGGTAAAAATATGTTGTTAACTTAGAAATGAATTTAATAATTAGTTGGTAATTTGGCAACATATTATTAATCTATTGCTAATTTAACAATAAATCAATAATCTTTTGTCATATTAGCGGCAAATTGTAAATTCATAGTGTGATATATTTTAAATTCATAATTAAATTAGTAACATATTAAATCTACCACTAATTTAGTAATAGATTTAATAATTCATTGTTAATTTGACAATAGATTAATGATCCATTGCTAATTTAGCAATATATCAATAATCTGTCATTAGATTAGTGGTAGATTTTAAATGTATTATTAAATTAGTAACATATTGAATTTGCTACTAATTTAATAATGAATTTCATATTGTTACTAATATTAATAATTTTTTGTTATTTGTGTAACAACCATTTTCATTTCCTAATCATGGCATTCATGTCTAAAAATTCATATGCATAAAGATTAATTCATCATACATATACAATTCAACATGTATTTAATGTAAATATATGTTAACTAATGTTCAAGGCTAGTAACCACAAATTGTTTCCTATCTGGGTATATGTACATAATACAAAGAGAGAAAAAGTTAAAATTTAGCCGACGACCTCCATGTGTCTATATGTAACACTTTATTCTCCAAAGTATCCAAACCTTATGATTCAGTATCTGAAAAATATAATTGCAATTTGGTGAGTCAAAATTAAATAAATAAAAATAATAATCAGATTCTTATAGAACAATCAACAATCAAATATCATCAGAATAGATTACAAATATAAGAATTGACTATGCAAGTATAAATGTAATAGCTTGATTTTGTCATGACCTTGCAAGGCAAACACTGCTTCCGGGAATTCATGTGATTCAAGTGACATTTGATTTTACTAGCTAGCATATAGAAAATGAATCATTTGATCAATAACATGTGACAAATATGACATATTGGTCCCTTTTCTAAGTGATTTGACAAGTGTTTGACTAGTAGGTCATAACATCTTTTTAGTTTCATATGCAAGTGTTCATTCACAATAGTATACCAAGTAATCATTAAGATCATATAATTCTCGCTTGACTTATATTCACATGTAAAATGTCACAATTCAATCTCATATACACATAGTATAACACAACCATATCATAAAATCATTACACATACACATTAAAATCGAATTATGACTTTAATTACCTTTGATGCGATCAACCTTTATGGTAGGTTTGGACCCCTCTTTTAGGCTTTCTCAATGTGTTGAGATCCTAACATTTGATACATATATCATTATGAAATGTCAAAATAAGTTTGCATGAATGTTATGTAACTATGGTCATGTTTCATGCAAATGGACCTAGTATTTAAGCTTATTATTCTTGTATGAATGTCTAACCTTGTTGCACTCTCATGTTCAAAATTAAGGTCAATATAAGGTTGATAGAAAATATAGTGAATTTTTAAATTCTGCCCTATATTAATGTGATCTTAGTCTAATTAGATCTTACAATCTTGGGCATATCTCAAATTGTACAAATAAAATTGTAAAACTAATTTGCCACCAGTTACTAAACACATAAAGGAACATTTTTTTTTTTATGTTTTTAACATTGCCTAATTCAGTCTATAAAGGTTACTAAATCCAATGGCCAATCTAAGGGTGAGTAGATTTCAACAAATCGAGAATCAGTCACAATGAAGGAGCAATATCTCATCAATCATCATATATTTAGCAAAAATATTTTACAAAAATGTATATAAGACATAAATATATAAATTTTAAGTTTGTCACATCATGAAATTCTCATTATATGGCCATCAAATTCTTGAATAACATAACTAATAGATTGAACAAATTTCATCAAGTTCAAAGTCAGTCAAAATTAGGGAGTAATATCTCATTCCACATAATAAATTAAGAAAATTGTTTTACGAAAATTTAGAGAGGATATAACCTTACAAACTTCATAATTTTCATTTTGTCTAAATCAGTACATAAAGTCATCAAAATATATGAAAACTGCCAGACTAAGGAGATTTTAGTAGGTTGTGAACCAACCTTAATGAAAGAGTCATCTCTCTTCGTGCACACCAAATTAAGCAAAACTGTTTTATATGAATTTATACGAGGCATAATGCTACAACTTTCATGTCCTTGCACTTTCTATAGCTACTCTTCTAGGATAATGAAATCTTGCATGAAAAAATATACTCTAACAACAAAACCAACATAATCAGCTCTGGTTTCTCTTGAACTTTAACTTTCATACATGAGCTTTACCTCAAATAATTTATAATTCTTACTAATTATGTATGTTTAACATATCATGAGGGAGAAATTTCATGTGGGAAGATGATAAAATCATTTACGTCTTTTCCTAAAACTAGAAAAATTTAGGGTTTTTTTCCTAACTATTTCTTTTTCTTCTTTTGGTATTTTCCCAAAACTAGCAAAGTTTAGAATTTTTTCCTAGCTGCTTGTTCTTTTTCTTCTTCTTCTTTAATTTGTATACCTACTCTAATAAGATAAAATCATGGTAT
The DNA here is from genome assembly GCA_949677035.1 of Omphalea diandra. NCBI lineage: Eukaryota > Viridiplantae > Streptophyta > Magnoliopsida > Malpighiales > Euphorbiaceae > Omphalea > Omphalea diandra. Next base: position 6,517 of record CATIWR010078624.1, on the reverse strand, counting down.
CTCACTACCATTGGTTAGAAGTTCAATATTCCTCTTTTTATCCTTTTGTTTCACTCCTTCATCACCTTCATCCATCTATTAATCCCTATATGCTCCTTATACTTTCAAATAAACTTTAAAATGACATTATTTATGATGTTATAACATGTACACAACATAAGATAATTTAACATGCAACTGTACAAACATCACTTCTATATTCAAGTGTCCCAAATGCAATGTTGCTAAAGTCATTGTCATGCTTATTAAATTCACATATCTAAATGATTATTTATCCAATGTATATATTCATGTGAGATTGCAAATCATTTAAGCAATGAATATATTCATGTGAAAATGTTAATAAATGAGGATATGAATGTTACAATTTATCTCTACCTTCATTAATTAGTAACGGAAAAAATTTTTGCTATTAATTTCATTGCAATTTTGCTACTATTTCATTAGTAAATTGAATGCTAATTTTTAGTGCTAAATTTAGTAATGAAAATTTTTGTTAATAATTTCTCTTTAAATCAAAACAAATCAACTTCATTTATTTTCATTTTTAATTCCTTCTAATTTTGTTACTATTTAGCAATGAAATGAAATTTTTAAACTATATTAGTCATGTACCTCTTCATCATTATTAGCACCATTTATTAGTGCACTCTTCTTGTTTGTTTATTGCCTATACTCGTTAAGTCCATCAATATGCCTCCATTCGTTAGGTCCATCAATATACCCCTCATCAAAATTTATATGATAATTAAAGAATAAATAAAGAAAGTTCTTTTATTAACCAAATTAGCACGTATAGAACCAAGACTATATTGAAATTCATCTTTGTAAGAATAGATACAAAGCCCATTTAGAGTAGTTACCATATGCAAAAATGAGAAATGTTCACAGGAAAGGCACGATTTTAAAACTTCATAAAACTGATTGATTATTCCAACCTCTATTTCATTTTACTTTATGATTCATCCCAATAAAAAAATGATTCTTAATCGCATCTCTCATGTTCGAAATATGTTTAAGAGGAAAGCAGTGTTTCATAATCCAATCTAAAGGAGAACTTAATTCTTAGAAAACCTATTCACATCATATTTTCCATCCAACATATAATAACAAGCATAACACTTAGTTCAAAAGTTCCACTGGAAAACACAAACCATGTAAGTAGAAGATATTTCTATGTTTTTATACAAGAAGAAATTCCATTCCTTTCTATACAAAACCCCCCATGAAGTATCATAGATTAAAATTATGATCTCATGCTAATTTTATTAACATGTATGCTGATGAAATCTTAATCTTGGAAATGTAAAGTCGAAGACATATGCCATAATCATTACTACTCCGAAGTCATTTGCTTCCACCACTACCACCATTAAAGTCGTCTATTGCCCTAAGAACAAACCTGATTTATTAACATGGTTAGTGAAAGCATCTAATAATCATAACCACCATTGAGTCACAACCAAGAAAACAATCCAACTCAGCCACCCATGAAAACCCACCACCACTCAAACCAACTCATCCTCTGTCATGGTAGCTAGGGGTGAGCAATCAGTTAGTTTTAAGATCATTTTCAAACCAAACCAAACAAACTGATTTAATAGAAATTTAAATCGAACCTAATTGAAAATCTATAATAATTGAATTAAATTAATCAACATGATATTAATATTAATCAAGGCAAACTGAAAATTTATAAAAATCAAATAAACTAAACCAAATAAACTGAAATTCTATAAAAATTGAATTAAAATTGAATTAACCAAAAATTAGAATAAGATTAGAATATATAATTAATTATTTTTAAGATAACAAAATATAATTAATTATTAGAATAAGAATTACATATATAATTTGATGATAAACTTAAGATATTAAAGATAAAATATGATAAACAATGTAAATTTATTATAAATCAAACAAAGAAATCATAATCCAAAAATAGAACCTTATTCGTAGTTATTGAACATGATTGCAGAAAAATCATGTGAGCATCAATTCTTCAATTTGGACCCCAACTCCCCAAAAAGAAAATTTATGCTACTTATGCATTGTAAAGAAATTGAGCTTTGGCTTCTGATTTTCAGTAATGATAAACAAAAGAGGTTATAATGTTATGTTGAACACATTAGATAGAAATTAAAAGGAAATGGAAATAAGAAATGTTTCTTCTTCTCCTCCTCTAATTCGCTTTCCTTTTCCTTACTCTTTTATCAATTTTGCATCCTCAAATCCATACATTTGTTTCCTTCTCTTTAATATTGTTTGTCTTAAATTAGAATAAAATTTCATAAAAAAACTAGTCCAAATATTCCATGAAGATTTAACTCACACCTGAAGAATAGAAATTTAAACTTATATCAGATTTAAATTCATCAAATCCATGCATCCTCAAATCCATACTCAGTGCACAAAGTCACTAACACCTTGACAAGAAAACCTCACCTAGTTAATCTTAACTGTAGTAAAATAATAACTTCTTTACAATAAACCCTTACCAAGTTTATATGAGCTTTACCTTATAAGTAGCGACAAGTGGAAGATGGAAAGCATGACTATGTGGGAGGTAAGAGATGGAGGTTGAACCATTGAGAATGAATGGCTGGAGATAAGAGACAGGGAGCAAAACCAAAGAGAGAGTGTGGATGGAAGATGAGAGAATACGGTGAAATCTGTGAATGAAAGAGAGAGAACGAGAGAAGAGAGAGAGAGGATGGAATTGTTAGGTTTAGGTGGGAAAGAAGAGAAGCATATAGATACAATGCTAGGGTTACATTATGAAACCTTGCGTTTTAGCAGTCGATTTTTTTTCAAATTTTTCAGTTTTCAATGTTTAAAATCAAACCGACTAAAAATAAAAAATTATCTTTATAAACTGAACCAAATTGAAAAAATCGAATAACATCAGTTCAGTTTAGTTTGTCGATTTCTTCAAAAATTTGGTTGCCTCATATTCGTCATCTCCTTAGACTCCAGTGGCTTTTATGTCAATTCATCCAATTTAATCATATAGGCAACAATAATGATGGTACCATCTCCCAAACTTTAATATTAATCTTATTCAACATCTAAATTTACTTCTCGTTCCTCAATTTTCATATTAACTCTATTCGACATTCAATAACAAAATGCCACCATTGTCTTCCAAATGACTTAGCTTACTTTAGTTCTAGGTATAGGTAAAGGTGGATAAACTAAAAGGTTAAAATCAAACAAGAAAAAGAAGAAGAACTAGATCAGGGAGAGGAAGAGAGTTAGATCTAATAACAAGAGAAGATTAATGGACCTTGTTAATCCATTCAAATTTAAGTGTTGAAAGAAGAAATAAATAGTGATTGACAAGGAAATGATAGATGAGGGTAGTTTTGAGATTTTGATAATTTTAGTAGAGTATTTGTTGACTTTTTTTAGTTGATTAATATGAGAAGTATATAAAAATTAAGATATTGTTTGGGAGTTTGTTTAGAGTAGAAAAGGAGGATAATGAGAATGATAGAAAAGTATTGAATGGATTATAAATGATATTGATTAACTTCATTTTGTTTGAGAGTTTTTTTTTTTTAAAAAAAAAAAGAGGTTAATATATGTAAACTAGTTAAAGTCTTTCTATTTCACTTTTTAACACTCGATTTGGAGGCTAAGAAAAATGAGCATTTGAAAGTAAATGTTTGTAAACTTTTAACCTCCATTTACTCTCATTTATATCATAAAAAACTTGTAAATGAGGTTAATTCCTTAACCTCCATTCACATTACACTTTTTAACTCACTCCTATACAAGGCCTAAGGTATTGCATAGGAGTTTTTTATGGTGAAAAGGAAAGTTAGAGAGAGTAATGGAAAGATATGAAATAAAATATGAATAAAGTTAATTAACTTTACTTTATTTTGGAGATTTTTCTTAAGGGCCTGCATGAGAGTAGGTTAATTTAAAGGATGAAAAAGAAATCGATGTAAATAACTAACCTTGTTTGGGAGTATAATTTTAATAGAAAAAGAAGTTAATGGAGGTTAATTTTTTTTTTTACATCCTTTAACCTTTTAAATTCATTTTTCTTTTACTCTCAATTTGGGAGATAGACAATGAAATGGGAAAAGAGTGAAACATAAAATATTTTATAAGACAATTATAACCTTGAAGTATTTTGATAATTAATAAATTCCCTGTGGAAATATTTTATATCTTGAATATAATTAACAATTTAATATTTTTTAATTAACTCTCCTCTCATATTTTCAAACTCCCAAACAAGATTAATGTTGTTGCTTCCTTTAACTCCATATTATTTTTTTAAAACTCCTAAATAAGATAAGGGTAATTAACATTTTATTACTTTCCATTTCATTCTATTACTTCACCCTTATTAACCTCTTTTCCATTACGCCCAAAACTACCATGCAAAGCCTAAAAGAGGTTAATGCATGTAAATTATTTAAAATTATTCTATTCCATCCTTTAATTTTGAATTTGAAAGTTAAGAAAAATAGGTATTTGAAAGCAAATAGATGTAAACTTTTAACTTTAATTTACTCTTATTACATCATAAAAAAAAAACTCACAAATGAGATTAACTTGTTAATCTCCATTTAGATTTCATTTTTTAACTCCCTCAAACACACTCCCATGTAAACTGTAATAGAAGGATTTTGTAGATAATGGAATCGAAAGTGATAGATATTTTAACATAATATATAAAAGTTAAGGACTAATTAGTATAATATAGTAAACCTAGAAAGTGTTTAACCTAAAAAATAAAATTTAAATTTTTACTGATCATGCTTTTCATAGTTTATAATTTGAAAGAAATTAATATTGTATAATGTATTCCAAACATTAAAAATTTATGTGAAAAATTTTGAGAAAATAATTTACTATTTAAAGAAGTCGAGATTTGCTTTTATTATTAAAAAATGAGACGAACTATCTCATTGGGATATGTATATTTTGAACTCATGTTCACTATGCATATTGCACTCCTATTAAAACTCACCATTTCACTTAAAATCCAACCTTTACATATGTACCTAGACACGTTCAACCACATCTATACCTATAACAACTCTTTTACAACTTTCACAATTTAAATCTCTTTCTTTTTCTCTTTTTTTATTTTTTCATATTTTATTGATTTTTCTTTATTATTATAATTAAAATAAATTCATGCAATATTTAGCTCATTCAATTCAGATTTTCTATTATTATTTAATTTGATTTATAATTTTTTTAAATAAGTTCAATTTTTAAAAATAAATGAATATGATAATTTAAAAACTTAAGATAAACACCAAATAGTCTACCTTTAATAAAAAAACAATGGATCTAAAGTAATAATAATATACTTAAAATAAGAAATGAAGTACATATAGTACAACACTAATATATTTATAAGACAATAACGGTGTACCTTCAACAAAAAAATAATATATCTAAAGTAATAATAATGTACTGAAAATAAGAAAATAATGTCCCTACAGTATAACACTAATGTATTTACAACACAAAGTTGGTGTACCTCCTATACAATATTAATTTACCTTTATATCAAACGCTATGTGATACAATTTTAAATTAATGTACTTGCATTTTCATATTAATGTACTTGTAGTATAATATAAATGTATCAAATTAATGTATCTGTAGCACAACGCAAATATATCTAGATGCGTGAAAAATGTGCCTCAATAAAAAAAACAATGGACCTAAAATAGTAACAATATTTATCATAAAAATATTTATTAAAAATAATGTTATAATTATAAATTATATAACAATATAAATTATATATATATAATACTATAATATAATTAAATATTATAATATAATTAAATATTATATTAATATAATTATATATAATATATAAAAAACACAATTTTCATTTAAAAAAGAAACAAAAAAAATGTACAACTGTCTTTTTAATCCATTCACACGTATTATGAAAATTACCACACTATGAGACAAATAAAAATACAAAAACTTTATATTCTGAACACTCTGACCACCAAGTTTCATGGTCTTATATAAATTGCAATCTCATTGAGTAGCTAGACTCACTCAACCTTCCCACACAAAAAGGGAAAACAAAAAGTACAAAAGTCTTGTGGGTCCACTCATTGGAGGAACATGTCCATTCTAAAGAAGCCCAAATCAAATGCAAAAAGTTTAAAAAGATTTTCAAACTTGAAACTTTACTTGCACTAAAAAAAAAAAAAAAAAAAAGAATTTTAGTAATGAAAAATTAGAATCCATCTCTAAACTAGCCTAGCGATGAAAAAGTTCTATCGTTAAAATGTTCATTGCTAATATTAGCGACAGATAACTAACTCTATTAATAATCTCACAATGAGATAGGTTGCTAGGAAGGCAAAATTTTTTATTCGTAAAATAAAATCCGTCGTTATTTATTGTTAGTTACTTTCTATTTTGCCACTAGTCTGTTAGTAATTCTTCATACAAAGTTTATTTTTCTCACAAATACATTGCAAATTTATAGGTAAATAGTTTTTGTAAAAGAATCTTT
>CATIWR010078563.1:0-55410 GCA_949677035.1 Omphalea diandra | reverse complement strand
TTATACCTCAATTCAAATTTTCCATTCCAATTATAATTATAAGTCTAATTCTGTCATCTAAACGAGCCGTCGTATCTAGTTCCGTCTGGTCTGGGTGAATGTCACTATATGATATCAACATGGGTGCAGATCCCTACCATATTAACAGGTTAACAAGCCACCTGTCATCATGAGATTTTCAAGATCATAGTAGGACCCACTTTATCACCAAATGTGGCCGACCTTTCCGCTACTGAAATGGAATCGCAACCCTAATTGCTATCCTTTGACAAATGCGTTGGCCTTTTTGCTTCCTTTTATTTATTGTTTTCCATTTCTTTTCGTCCCATAAACTCTTTTAACAAAATTCCAAGTCAATAACTTTTAATAGAAATTTCTATATTATAAAAAATAATAATTTTTCAATTTCAAAAAACTTAAATAGAACTACAATTTATCTATCAAAAATAATTTTTCACTAATAAAAAATCTTATTTTCCAAAAAAAAAAAAAAAACTAACTTCTCTTTCAAGGCCCATTATTCTCTATGTATAAACTTTCTTATAAATCACATCCTGCATTTCTTTCTCTATTTTTTTCGCGTTTATTCATCAAATTTATAATTATATATTTCAAACTTAAATAAATTCATTTATGTTATACTGCGTATCAGATTTTTAAATATATTTAATTCTTTTTATTAAAACAAATTTAAAGTGTATAAATATTAGAATTTTTCATTATATTTAATTTATATTAATAAGTCATTTGAATCTGAATATTTTTCCTTAAATCTATAATTGACAAAAGAAACTATTAAATAAGTAAAATTAAACTTTTAAATTTATATTTTGATTTTCTATATTTCACAAAAGGATTAAGTTTACATATTCTATTAATTTATTATTCAGTTTTATTATGGAATTCACATTGTAATAAATAATGGTGAAACGACATTTATTAAAAATATAGAAATCGAAAACGTCGAAGAAACACAAAAATATAAAAAAATAAGAGCACATATATTAAAAATATAAAGAAATTTATAAATATTAATATAAATATTTAATAATATTATTTATTTCAAACATAATTTACTATCAATAAATATTGAAAATAAAAAAATTAAGAAAAAATAACAAATCAACTTTTCTAGAACAAAGAAAAAAATGTTTACAATTTCTTAATAATAATTAATCCAAAATAGTTTAGAAATTTGATAGTTTTTAAATTTTATTTTGATACTATTTTCTTATTTAGAAATTTAATGAATTTTTTATTTTTATTTAATATTATTTTCATAATAAATATTTTTCTTTATTTTTTATTTAGAAAACACATTTTTTTTATTTCAAAATAAATTTCTAATTTTACTATATTATGAAAATATTTTTAAAAAATTTCTATAATATTTTAAAAACGAAATGCTTCCAAAACAAAAAATGTGTAAAATTTCATACAACCCACATATTCCTTAACTATATAGTCCGTTATTCTTGTTTATTTAAAAAGGATATGTTATTTAATTTATTCCTGCTTTGAAAAGTAATATTTTTTTTAATATAGAAATGATATTATATTAAAATTATTACTTTATTTGAGTTTATCTTAATATGTGTCAGATTCTTCTGGTATTATGGTGATTTTAAACAGCTGAAGGTAAAAAAATAATTATTTAACATATAACAAGAAATTATCCAACATAATTTTGTGCCCAAAAAAAGATGATTTTTCTCTGTACTTTTATCCTTTTTGTGCTGTCCTAGATAGAGTACAAAGGAAGTAAAAGAAAAACTAAAAATTTTGGCCCAATATTACCACCTGCATTGCTCACTGCTTTTGTTTGTTCCCAAAAAAAGGGCTGTAACATAGGCAGAGGTACTAAGCAAGTGGACAAAATTTTAATTTAAATAGTACATTCCGTCCTCAGAAAGTGGAGGATTCATTAGAATTTAATCAGTTTAATTTAATTAATTTAATGAGAAATAAAATTAATAATATTATTAAATAATTTTTAAAATACAAAAATATTAAAAATATAACAAATAATTTTAAAATTTAATTCAGAACTGATTACATTGATTAATAATTTAATTTTTTTATTTAATTGATTCAATTCAATGTCATTTTCACAATTTTGATTGTGACAAATTAAGGATGGGACTTGCACTAATAAGCAACTAGACTAAAATATGATTGCCAATGAAATGCATTGCGTTCTAATTCGACCGCATTTTTTAAAAAAATCCACTATACGAAAAGGATGGGACCATAACCACTGAGAGTAACTAAATTGTTTCAACGTAGTGCTCAGCTGAAGCTTTTTTTTTTTTTTTTTTTTCTTATTATAAATTAATTGAATTAACACACTTAAAATTAGGTTTTCACAAGCAAAATATTTTAATCTAATAAAAACCCCTAGATTTATTCAAATTTTTGATACGGAACATTTTTTTTTTGAGCAAGTGATTATGAAATTTAAATTTATTTAGTTTTTCATTTAAAAATGAAATAATCTTAACTTGATGATTCATTTTATTTCAATATTATTTTCAAACAGAATTCGAACTTGTTGGCATGTCTATTATATATTCTAAAAATTAGTTTTGATTCATTTTTTTAGAGGTTTTTATACTTGACATAAAAATATATGAACTCTATATTATTATCATTTATTTTATTTTCTTCAAAAATTATGAAGTATAAAAAATGTATTATCATTGCATGAAAATTTCTTTAGAATCATCGGGATGTCCAATTATAATCATTATTTTAGTAATTATTTAATTCAAACTTATGCGATCCAATTTTTGTTAAATGAGTTTCACACCATACCCTTTTCATGATTTGTACACCACTTTATTTTCTCACAAAAATGCTTCGCTTATATATATAAAAAAAAAAAATTCACCATTCCTTTAATTTCATGTCCCCTCAACTAATGTTTTTTTTTTCATAACAAATTAATTATAAGATTAGTAATTAGTAGAAATTTTGAATAATCTCATGTAATTAAATAATTTTATAAGAGCTATAACGATTAATTACAGAGTTAACAATTAGTAAAAAAAATATAATTTTAATCATAAAAACACTTATCGGTTTTAATAAATTTAAATTGGGACAGATAGATTCAAAGCATCACCTCTGCCAAAGGGCTAGGATCATTTGCTCTGTCATCTGTATCTTTTTCATTCATATTAGAATGAGAGAAGAGAAATTCAAAAGTTTTTAATGAAATACATAATCAATTAAAATAAGTTTGGTGTGTCACACGTGGCCATCAAAAGCGTAAAAGAAACCTATTACCCTCCCAAAGCCTGTTATTTTATACCAAGACCACCGGTCACGCTAGCACATTCTCCTACGTGAAACGCGTATGGCGTGACTAATGTAATTATACTTTTCCCTTTTTGTATGAAAACTTGCTTTTTCCCCCAGCTTTCCTCCCCAGCCACAGTAAATCCGCGTAATTCCTGGGGGCAGTTTAGATATTCAACTTCTGACACACCAAACGAGCAACCCTATCCAGTTCGGTTTAAGCTAAAAAAACAAAAACACAGGCTTGATTGAAAAACTATCCTCTTAATTTTGATAAATTTAATTAATTTTATAAAATTTCTTTACAATTATAATTAATTTAAAATTTTAATTAAAATTAAATAATATGATTTTTAACATATCATTTAATTAATATTAAATTTAAAAAAAAGATGTCAGTGAGTTTTATTAATTTTAAAATTTCATTATATATATGATATATGGAATCAAATCCTCTAACTTTAATTAAAATATTAAATTGACTATAATTATCATAATTTTTATAAAGTTGAGTAAATGTATTAAAATTAAAAAAATTGATTAGATTTTTTTACTAATAACCATAAAAAAATATTACACTTCCTAATCTTATACTAACCAGTATAGGATTTTCATAGGGCGAATTTGCCCTTCATACTGCTATAAAACTCCCAAACTACCCCTACAGTTCTCCCTGTGTCGTGTAGATTCTATCAACAGTTGAAGATCCTCCGCTGATAAAAATATTCCATGGCAGCTGCAGCAGGAAAGAGCTGCGACTGGCGAAAAAGAAAATAAGAGAAATCGAATGGATTTGACGGAAGGAGTAGGAGAGAGCTCGTCGCCTCCGAGGAGCTTTGGTAGCTTCAGCAATTACGATGTACGTAATGACGTTTATAATCGGTTGATGGAGAGTGGCCATGACGATGCCGTTTCTAATCCTGTGCTGTTTCGCGAGCTGCTCGATGCTCACTTCAACCGCTTGCCTCCTAGGTTTTTTCAACTCTTTTAACTTTGATTTTTTTTTTTTACTGCATAAATGTGTGTTTGCTTGTGTGTGTTTAGGTTGGAAATGACGAGCACGTTTAGAAAATTCGAGTCGCGATGATGACTAGAATGTGCGTGTGTTTAGTTACTTTTTCCTAATTTTAATTTTTTTTTGAATCTTTGAATCTTGTGTTTTAGTTTTGAATTTCTGATTAATTCGAGTGCACGGATTTTGAAATTTGCTAAACTGAAATGGTTCATTTTGGCTGTTCGGATTTTGTTTAGGGATTTAATTTCAAGTACACGAGTATTATGCAGGATTTCTTTGCATGCTAGTAGCTGGAAACAATGACATGTGCATGTTTTAGGGTTTACATGAGGACTGTGAGTTTTTTCAGCAGAGGAAAATGTGACAGGGAAGTAAAATTTATTGATGTTTTTAGAAGGTGGGATGTCTTTAGCATTTTGGGAAAAATAAATGAATTGAATTACTTTTGCTTATTCAGTTTTTGTAAAGATAGAGATCTATGTTTTGATCTGAAATTTTTAGTGGTCTTGGTGTCTCTAGGTATGTGCTTAACTGCACATTTTGCCTTTTGTCTTTGTGGTTAGACTTGGATTCATGCTTTATGCACATGGCTTTTCTCTTGTGCACTATATAAAATGTATTCTCTTGGCTGATGAACTTATTGCATTGTATTTGTTATTTTAATTTTGTGTCAGTTATGGACTTGATGTTAACATGGATAGAGTGGAGGACGTTCTCTTACACCAAAAACTTCTTGCAGCAGCAAGGGATCCTGAGAAACGACCTGCATACCATATTCGTTTTGTGGAGGTACTACTGCTCTGTTTGGCTTGGCAGCAATTCCTACTTCTGTTGGTTACTGAAGCTTGGTTTAAGGCAAATACCTGTTTCCTTTGATGTTTTTGGTTTGTGAAATCCAAGTATTGCGATAGTTGCTGGACTGACTTATCTTTTGAGTGATGTTTAGATGATTAGATGGAATGATCGGACAGAAAAATGTGAGGAAAAATATGCAATAAAAAAATAACTTGATCACTTTTTATTTATTTCTTTTTTTTTTTTAAACAAAAATTATGAAAGGATGCTACATGCACATTTGTGCACGAAGGATGATATCTGTGTAAATATTGAAGGTATTGGGTTGTCTATGAATTGAAATTATAAACCCATTCTAGGATATAGACCTTCATGTGACTCTTCCATCACTCTAGTTGGACCATAATAAGAAGGTTGTTTAGCAGATTATATCAATTGGTGAAAATATTGGCAAACTGAAGTGCTTGCATTAAAGGGTAGACTCTGAAAAACTGCAGTTGAATCCCTTTAAGCATCTTTTATTCAAAATTTTTCTTGTACCTGACTGTCATGGGAATCGGCTTGAATTTCATGGATACCTTCTTAGTTCATTGATGATGAATTGTTGACTCGGAGGTGTATACATTACTTGTGTATTAATAAGGAAAAGTCATAGCTGGTATCCCTCGTTTAACTATATTCTGGTCTTGTAGAGAGAAAAGAGGAGAGCATTTTGAGATAACGGTTCTCTCTCTTTTCTTGAGGATGGTTGGGGGGCTTAATATTTGAAATTATATAATCACTAAAGCAATGTGGGTTTCCATCTGTGCTTAACATGTTTGATATTTTGTCATGCAGATAACAATCTTTGTCTGCTGGGTCTGTTGCCCCTTGGTGGCCTTTTATGATTTATTTTACTTGTAAGGAGAAAATGAAATACAAAGTAGCAACTTTAAGAGGCACATTGTTCCATATTTACAGTACAAATAAAAATATACAAGTGGCATGTTTCGTAATGATGGTTACAGAAAGAACCATATCATATCTTACTGTGTTTGACATGTATGAATACCCTATCTTACTGTGTTTGACATGTATGAATACCCTTTAGATAGTGAATTTTAATGATGTATAACTAGTGAACTCAATTTGATTAAAAAAAATAAAAAAATTAGTGAACTCAATGATGTCTACAGGTCTGTTTTTAAATTTCACACTTGAGGTGGCACTGAAACATTTGTACAAGTAATTTGGTAAATGAATGTAGTGATGGTAATTGAATATCTTAGGCTTCAGGTCTAGATAAAGAGTGAACAACAGTGGGATGCTTTTCTCTTTTTAGCTTTAGTGTCTAATTTTCTATATGAACATTTTAATCTTTTCTAAATTCAACACTAAATTGTTACCGAGGATATTTGAGTTTCATCAACTAGCAATACCTATTAACTGGTGTTTTATTTTTTGCCTTAATTTATTCATTACCTGACATCTTTATACTCCTGGGTTACTGTATATGCAATGGTTCATTGCTTAATCCCTGATTTCCAGCCTTTAATATACCCATTACTGCCTTTGTCAATTGAAATTATTATCTTTTTGGCTGGATAGCAACTAAATTTGCTTCCTGAAGCTTCTTTGAGAAGTTCGCAATGTTGTTTAGTTTTACCTTTTCCCCTATCTCAGTTTGTAGATCTAAATGGTGATTATTACTATGATTTCCTTTAGCTCTATTAATCACTAAGGCCTCCTGCTTTTTAGGTTTAGAATCTTTTTGCAGTGATACTGTGTCTTCTCAGGATTGTTAAATGGTGTAATATTCAGTTCAAAATTCTAATTCGTGTTAAGATTTTGGAGAATTTTAAAAGTTAACTTTTCAGGTAGAGTTATAGCTTATGATTTCAACCTGATATTCCGTCTAAGCAATGCAGCTAACATTCATTGCATTCCCTTCTTCTTTTTTCCCTTTTTGCTGCCGGGCAGAACATTTGCATCAGGAATGATGATGGCGATGACCGACAATCTATGAACATAATTTCTACTGAGAGGCCAGCTTTTGACGCAGACAATGGAGGAGTTGTAACGTCAAATAAGAGGTATCCTATTTTATAGTGATCTTAATTCACATTTGCGGAGCTATAAGCATAGTTGTAAAAGGCATGCATGAGGTGCAAGGTTTACAAGACACACCCTTTAGCGCTTAAGCCCTGCAAGGCGGGTGCTCTTACAAAGGTACGCACCTTTGTGCATCTGGGACTGAAGGTAAGGTGCTGATGAGGCATGCCTTTGTGATTTTTTGCCTTTTGTGTGTTTGTTTTTAAATTTGAATATATCATATATCTGAGCCATTCATTTTTAACCTGAACCATCTATTTTAAGTCTTAAAATAGCTTATTATAGGCTTGCACCCACTTAATAATCTGAAATAAAAAAAAGAAGATTAGATCGAAAGATAGAAATAGCCACACATCATACAGACATGAAAAGAGGGAGGTAATACACTGTTTCAGCCAATAGAACTTTCAGGTTTGATGCAAGCACCATGTCTTCTTCTTTAGCCACACATCACAGCCAACTGCTGTTTTCCTTCTTTTTTTTTTTTTGGATAAATAATTTTTGCTTATGTAGTGCTGTTATAATGCCAAATTTTTGTTGGGCTTTTGGTTATTGAAGAAGAAGATAAAGAAGAATATGACTGATTATATTGATCTTGATAATGATTGGTGACTATGGACTATAATTATAGTTTCATTATAGAAGATGCTTTAGAATTATAGTTCTAGGTCTCTAATTATAGTTTTATATCTCTTGAACATATTTTTTTCATTTGTTTTTTTTATTTGTGTCTCTTAAATATGCTAAGTTCATAATTTTAGACTCGTGTTGTGTTTTTAGTCTTATTAGTTTTATTTTATGATTTTTTTTGGGCTTTACTTCTGTAAGGTGTGTGCCTGCACCTTGCGCATCAGTTCTAGAACCCTTTTGCGCCTCAGTGCGCCTTTCGCCTTTAACAACTATGATTACAAGCTTTTTCACTTCTTTAATTGATAAAATTTGCATATTATAAGCCTTTCGCTTTGCACCAGGTTATTGTTGATAAGGTTTTTACATGCTGTAAATTGTGGATGTGTCAGTGCGTCTTTTAGATTTGCTATTTATGGCCTTTTTGTAAATAGAATTAGGGATTGTGCAATTGATTTTGAGCCCTGCTCTAAGCTCGAGGATCTAAATTTGGATGTTAGAAAGACTTCCGAAGGCATGGAAGAAACATATCACAGGGAGAATGCCTGCAGAAGGTACCTCAGTTATACCTTTTGAGTATTTCGTGTTACATTTGTATTCTTAAAGGTAAAAAGAATAAATGTTCTTACTTAGCGATGCATGGGCAAGATTTTGATACTTCGGGCATGGTGACAAAGATAAGTTAATTGCAGTGTGTTGAATGTTTCTAAATTTTTTTAGCTGCTGTAATCTCAGTTTGTTCCTTTTCTGTGCTGGCATTTAAATTTTTATTTTTAGTAAGCAGTGTTAATTGGAAC
Source organism: Omphalea diandra (assembly GCA_949677035.1). NCBI lineage: Eukaryota > Viridiplantae > Streptophyta > Magnoliopsida > Malpighiales > Euphorbiaceae > Omphalea > Omphalea diandra. The sequence goes on along the minus strand of CATIWR010078563.1, from coordinate 46,785 downwards.
AAGTCGAATGAAAATATTCATGATTGTTTTTCTTGTCTCATCTTGTCTTCTCATTATAAAAGTTTCAAAACTGTCAAATTTTAATTTCTTTCTTTTACGTATTAATATTTTATGCTACTTATTTTGAAGATTCTTTCTTAAAGAGGAAATTTTAGGAAAGCAGAACTATAGTTTCTTTTCTCAATAATGGAAACTCCTTATGGGACTCAGGAAATCATATTTTAGCCAAAAAAAGCCGATTCTTCTTCTGTTTTTTTTTTTTGGGAGTTATTCTTTAAATAGCGTAATATAAAACTTCTGAGTTCGCATATAGAAGCAATTCTTTTTAAGTCATAGATTAGCTTGATTTATTCTGAAATTGCCTGAATTAATGTAAATTGTATTTGTAAAAATCAACATTTTTTTTATCACTAATATATTTTTCATTTGGCATATATGCATGGAAATAATTTGTGATTTAATTGGAACAAGTCGAATGAAAATATTCACGATTGTTTTTCTTGTCTCATCTTGTCTTCTCATTATAAAAGTTTCAAAACTGTCAAATTTTCATTTCTTTCTTTTACATATTAATATTTTATGGTACTTATTTTGAAGATTCTTTCTTAAAGAGGAAATTTTAGGAAAGCAGAACTATAATTTCTTTTCTCAATAATGGAAACTCCTTATGGGACTCGGGAAATCATATTTTAGCCAAAATAAGCCTATTCTTCTTCTTTTTTTTTGGGAGTTATTCTTTAAATAGCGTAATACAACACTTCTGAGTCCGCATATAGAAGCAATTCTTTTTAAGTCATAGATTAGCTTGATTTATTCTGAAATTGCCTGAATTAATGTAAATTGTGTTTGTAAAAATCAAATTTGTTTTTATCACTAATATATTTTTCATTTGGCATATATGCATGGAAATAATTTGTATGCTTGGAAATTTAATGCAGGCAGGAATTTGTACATGTTCCAATTCATGAAGTAATATTTTCTACCATTGACAAGCCAAAGCTTCTTAGTCAGGTATATTTGGGAAGATATGCTTTTTGGTTATTCATTAACATGCTCTTAAGCCCCACGATTTGAAGCACTTTTGAAATGCAATTCGTTGGGATTTTGTAATGGTGACATCTCACTTGAGAAAAATACAAACAAAAAAATAAGCTAAAATTGAAGTTTTCTTTTAACCTGTTGGTGTTTCTTTTGTATTTGCAAAACATCAATATTTTATGCAAAAAATTCATTTGCTTAGAATATTATTTATCTGATTGTCCTAGTTTTGTATATTATTACCGATTAGGTGATTAGGAACACTTTTGGATGTCACAGCCTTTGGTGTCTTAGATATTTTTCTCATTCATAGGTGACTTTTTGCTTGGTACTCTCCAATAGAAGCAGTTTGTATGCACATTTGATTGTATCCATTGTCTTTTTTAAACTTTAGCTAATGCCATAGTTGTGAAAGGTGCGCTTGAGGCTCACTTGTGGCGCAAGGTGCACCTCCTAGCTCCTTAAGCGCTGCAAGGCAGGCGATCTTACAAAGACGTGTGCCTTTGTGCGATTGGGATAGAAGGCAAAGCACGTTTGTGATATTTTACTTTTTGTATTTTTGTAATTTAAATATACTATATAATCTAAGCCGTTTATTTATAATCTTTACTTCCTATTTTAAGTCTTAAAATTGTTCACTATAAGCTTTCCACACCTAATCATCTCAAGAAAAAAAAAAGAAGAAGATAAGGTCAAAAGATAGAAGCAGCCACACATCATGTAGACAAGAAAAGATGAAGTCAATGGCACTGCTTCAGCCAACAGAACCTTTAGATATGATATGATCGCCATTTCTTCTTCTTCAACTGCTGTTTCTTTTTTTTTTTTTTTGGTCAATAATTGTTGCTTATATATTGCTGTTATAATGCCAAATTTTTGTTGGGCTTTTAGTTATTAAAGAAGATGAGGAAAAGAAAATTGAAGAAGAAGAGGATTTTGAAGAAGAAGATAACTATGTTGATCTTAATGATGATAATTGATGACTATGAACTATAAGTATAGTTTTATTATAGGAGACGCTTTAGAAATTTTAGTTATAGGGCTATAATTGTATATTTCTTGAACGTAGTCTTTTTCAGTTTTTTATTTTATGTTTCTTAAAAATGCTAAGCTATAATTTTAGGCTTGTATTGTGTTGTTAGTCCAATTAGTTTATTTTATGATTTTTCTCACCTTACTTCTGCAAGGCGCGTGCCTATGCCTCGCGCCTGGGTTTCATAACCCTTTGCGTCTTAGTACGCCTTTCGCCTTTATCAACTATTGCTAATGTGGGTGACTGTGGATGTGGTTGGTGTTAATTAGTAGGTTGGAAGCACAATCATTTGTCCTTAGCCAAGTATGTGAAGCCACTTGCAAGATTTATCGGAGCTTGTTTAGGCATTGTTGCTTGTTCTTTTCCTAACTAGTAACTACTCCACTCCACTCCTATGATTAAAACCTTTAGAGACCTGCTAATATACTTTTACTGTCTTTTTAGTTTAAAACAAAGCTATGAAAATGTTGTAGGATAGTTATATGCTTTAATGAATTAAGAAGGAGATGTGAAGTGCATTTGAAACAATGCAAAAATGTGTTTGGGATATGCTTCAAGCATTTGGCGCAACTTCAGAATGTTTCCAAAGAAATACGGACAGTAAAGACTGCTAGACTTTATTGAATTTGAAACTTTAAATCATGAACCGTGAATTGCTTTTAATGGAGTGCTTCTTTTTTTTCCCCCCCTAGCTTTCGGCTTTGCTTTCAGATATAGGGCTTAACATTCGTGAAGCACATGTGTTCTCAACAACTGATGGCTACTCTTTGGATGTATTTGTGGTGGATGGATGGCCTATTCAGGTATGTGTTAATTTTTATTTACATGTTTATTGTTATTCAGTTTGCTCTTTGTAACTAAGTTGTATATGTTGATGCTGTTTCAGAAACCAGTTCTACATTTCTATTATGACACATCATAATTCATGATTACTTTGATATCCAAAAATCTTCTCGAGATGTAGTCCTATGAGATTGTCTTCTATATTACAGTTATTGTTGCTGTTGTTATTTTATTTTATTGTATGTTACTTCCTTTATGATTTAGCAACGCAGTGATGATTTATGTTCTTTGCAAATGTGGCCAGTACCTGCATATGTGTGCGCTAGTGCTTGATATTTACTTAAACAATTATATAAGTTTGAAATAAATATTTTTTTTATTCCCTCTAATGAATTTCCACCTTTTTATTTTTATCCTAAAATCAAACAAATTAGTTATTTTAAAAAATAATGCTTTATCCCTGGACAATGGCCTTAATATTATTTTATGGAGCATTGTGATTATATTTTTTTATGACAGGGATCTGTGCTGAGTCCAAATGTTGCTGACTTTGCAATGTTGTGCCCAGGATACAGATAGTTTGGATAAGGCCATGGAAAAGGCAATTGCTAGAAGTGAGGTAAAGTTGTTTCATGCAATTTTACTATTTGGATGCATAATGTTTATGATTTTTTGTAAAGAAGTTAAATTTCTCTATATCAGAAAAATGGGAGAATAAATCACACATAATGGGTGAAAGTTTCAGGAACTTGTTTCGGAAATACAAAACCATATTCTTAATAAGAAAATTTTGAAATTAAATAAGTAAATGTCTGAGTCGATTAATGGATGTCACCTCAGGTCTTCTACTCTTAGCCTTTCTTTTGGAATTAGCTCTTATTTTTCATTTTATATTTAACTCTATTAGAGCTTTTCCAAATTGCAATTTGCTTTTTGCTTTTGCACTTATGCCAGTTTTTTTCTCTGTTTGACTAGACAAACACTTCGTGCAAAACTTTATAATTATCCTCTCTCAAAATTTAGGGGTCATGGTCTGGTTCTTTACATTATCATTCATCTATGGACAAAGCATCATCTGCACTGGCAAAATCTGTAGATTGGGAAATAGACAAAAGATTATTGAAGATTGGAGAAAGAATTGCATCTGGATCGTGTGCAGATTTGTGAGTTGGGCCATCTTGGAATTCATACTTTCAATCAACTTTATTTTTCAGCATTATCTTTTCTGTCTCATCCTTCATCTTCTATTTATGTGAAGGTATCATGGAATTTACCTTGGTCAGGACGTTGCTATTAAAATTCTTAGATCTGAACATTTAAATGATCCTCAGGAAGAGGAGTTTGCTCAAGAAGTTGCAATTCTGAGGTGAATAGTTTTGTTTACTTTCTGAACATTTTGTACTTATCTGTTTCTTGCCAACAGCACCATTTCAAAATTTTAAATATGAACATTTCTTTTCCTATCTTAAATATGTCATTTTGTTACATATCCTATCATCCTGAATTCTGAAGAGTCTTCTAATCAAGATTACCTGGAACAAAGCAAAAAAGTTACTGGAATTTGTTATAATGAACTTTTACTTACAGGATTCAGTAAGACAAAATCCTATGTATGTCTTCCTTGATATATGCCAGGGTTCTTGGAATAATGTAATTCGACTTCGATAAAACTGGAGCAAGCAGTCTGATTTTCAATCTTACATGCTGGTATCTGTGAATATTTCAGTTTTGATACTGTACTTGACCCCTGGCAGCAGCTTAGGCAGACTATGACATTTTTCAATTCTAATTTTTCTGTTACTTGCTGAACATATATTATATGTATTTGCATTTAATACTATGTCCCTATGCATTTTATTTTGTTGATCCCATTGTATGGTTCATACTCTACACAACTAGCCCTGGCTTATATGGATCCATTCCTAAACCCTGCTAGGTTTGGCTACATCATAGAAAGTAAATAGAGCCAGTAACTTGTTTATTTTCCTTGACGTCATCCTGGGTCGATCGCTTCTTTTTTCTTTAACTCCTATTGCCTCAATATGCTCAACCTCTTCTATTCTTGTGTTTGCTTGTCTGAGATGCACATGTGACACATCCAAATCATCTAACTTTTCCTTACTAGGTGCCTCTTTCACCTTTATATGAATGTATGTTTTCCTTATCCTGTTCCTCCATTTATTTTCACATGTCCATCTTAATATCCTTATTTCTGCCTTGCTAATTTTGTAAACACTTTTGTTTTTCACAATCCAAAAATCATTGTAGCTATATGACAAATAATAGAATAAATATGATGAGAGTTTGCATTACATTTGAAATGTGTTGTGCATGTGAATATTTTGGAAGCTCAAATCAAAATACTAAATTATTCAAATATTTATATGAACCCATAATTGCGAGCATTTTATATTTTGGTCTAGTTTGGCAATCTTTTCAGTTTTATATTTGCACCTAGATGACTGTCCAAGTTAATTTCATTTTAATTTTCTCTTTTTGGTCTCTCTCTCTCTCTTGATGCAGGCAAGTCCAACATAAAAATGTTGTTCGTTTTATTGGTGCATGCACAAAGTCTCCACATTTGTGCATAGTAACAGGTAAATGATTCCCTGTATGAAGACAATCTCCCCCCTCAATTTTTAGTTTTATCAGTGGCCCATAAATATGTGCACCTGCTCTGATGAATAAGACACAAGGCAAAGTTGTCAAGTTTGGGTCATGTAGGTGAATCCTATCATTGAACTTCTTTTAGGGATTTCTTTCTTTCAATCACTTACTCATTTTTCTTATGCCTGCATTTGTTTACATTCATATCAATTTAAGTCAGTTGTTTGACTCATTCTGGTTGAATAAATGTGTGTTTCAAAAAGTATTCTGCAAGCCATTTTGAAATGATTAAAGATCGCTGAAGTAATGTCTAAACCCAAAGATTCAAGGCAAACATAGAGGGTCCTGGAACAAGGAAATTTTGTCTTCAATTGTCTCGACTATTAGGTCAGGATGAAGGATCAAAATAAGATTCTAAAATGAAGAAACACTATGATGTCTATTGTGTTGGATCATGAGACTGTGCTAAGGCAGTTCACAGGTGTGTCTGCTGATGTTAATGTTTTATCACTAGATTCATTTATTTATTTATTTATTTTTTTTGCAGAGTATATGCCTGGTGGAAGTTTCTACGATTACTTGCATAAGAACCATAATGTGTTGAAGCTCCATCAGTTGTTGAAGTTTGCGATTGATGTTTGCAGAGGAATGGAATATTTGCATCAAAACAATATAATTCATAGGGATTTGAAGACAGCCAATTTGTTAATGGACACTGACAAGGTACAGATTTTCTGTTCTGTTCATATTCAGATCACGTCTTTGTTAGCCCGTAAATTATATAAATATGGAAGTATTCTCAATCTTATTTTGTGATGGTTTGGTTCTAGCATTGTAGAAGTTTGGGAATATGGTAGAATTTTTTTTTTTTTTTTAAAAAAAAGAGACCAAAATCATGTTATTCAGAGTTTTTTTTTATCTGTGTTGTAAAAGTTTTGGAAACACTAAAGAAAAGGGTATTCATAATTTGATTGATTAGATTGGTTCACAATTTTTTCCTGCAGTAAGAAATACATTTGTTTTTGTCTTAAGGTTGTTAAGGTGGCTGATTTTGGAGTCGCTCGGTTCCAGACTCAAGAGGGTGTGATGACGGCAGAGACCGGAACATACAGATGGATGGCACCTGAGGTTTGATTCTTTTAGGTTTGCTTTGTGCTTTTGCCTTTTTGGATTCATAACTTTTGAAAAGCAATAGAACCTTGGTTTATTTCGTGGGATTTTTGTCAATTTGAATTATCATCTCCTACTTGATTTGCTGTCCACTGGCAGAAGCTATTGCCCTCTGTGTGGTTTTGTAAACATCTTCTTGTGAGCGTTTGAGAAAAATTGTGGCTATAACTATATGTTACCCATTCTCTCTTCCCTTCTCTCCCTCTCTCCCCTACCAATCAATAAGGTAACATTTCATGAAATTTTTAGTAATTATGAACTTGCTACTCCTGTTTGTTAGCCATCCAAAATTCTTCCATTTATTTAATTTGTTTATTTTGTGTAAATGTTTCTGAGAAAATGACCAATTTTCAATATTCTATGGTTTGGTTAATCAGGTCGAAGTTGTCATCTAGCATTTGAAGTCTATTGTAAAATAGAAATTATTTTTCAATTTTTAAGACTGACAATGTTTGGACTTACAAGAACTTCATATTTTTCTATTTGGAGTTGAATATGATTTTTTTTTTTTTTTAAAAAAAAGAAAGTACAAATTTTGCTTTTCACCAGTGACTGCATTGAAGTTTTCCCCAGAAATATTTTTTCAATTTTTAAGACTGACAGTGTTTGGACGTGCAAGAACTTCATATTTTTCTATTTAGAATTGAATGTGATTTTTCTTTTTTGGAAACACAAAGGTAAAAATTTTGCTTTTCACAACTGACTGCATCTTTTAGCTGGTTGCTGGTTGACTGGATGCTTGGTAAGCGTCTTCCTTATAAGATAAGGTCCTGCCCTTTTTGTGAGATTGTGAAAATATGGAAATAACTTCTTGTTTTCAAAACAAAAAATCATGTTTCTTGATTTTTTGTTAAGCAAGTTTCCTAACAGACCCAAACTGCCCCACCCCCCAAGAATTTGCAGAAAATGTTTTTTCAAAAGTATTTTCCCACAACAAATGGGCCTTTATAGATTGGATTCCCTTTTTATGTGCTATCTATTGTATCTTTCCCTTTCATTTGCTTCTCAGTCAGATCACTTATGGCTAACCTGTCTGTTTCAAAGGTTATAAACCATCAACCATATGATCAAAAGGCAGATGTATTCAGTTTTGCTATTGTCCTATGGGAGCTGGTAACAGCAAAGGTATGTCCTCAAGTTCCATGCTGCTTCGTGTCCCTACAAACATCAATTTTAATATGGCAATTCCTGTTCTGAATGCAATTCATTCTTTGGATTTTTTTTTTTTTTTTTTCTTTTTTGCAGGTGCCATATGATACCATGACTCCACTACAGGCTGCCCTGGGAGTTAGACAGGTTTGCATGTCTATGTATTATCCTAATTAATACACATTAAAAACAAATACATTATGATAAAAAACTAAAAAGTGGCGTCCTTCAATCTAGCTAAATGACACTTACAATTTCATACTCGCTTTTCCTCTCAAGGCCCCTGAAGCTCAAGGCCAAGAGAAGCCCAAAAACTACTTTTCTCATAACAAATGAACTCAATTATGCTTAATCTTATGCTGTGTTGGGTCGAGCTGTATGGACCTATGTCAACCATTTCACTCGGTCTAAATCCTTATTTGTTGTTTCTCTTCTTATCATCATAGGCCTACTCCCTCCCCGTCTGAAATGTGGGATTTAAATTTTAAATGCCTCATTATAGCAATAAAATCATAAATGAAAAGGACTATAACATCTTTTCTACCAAGAAGTTCTATCTATCTCTGAAGATTCTGAACATATCCTCGAAGACCAAAGGAGCAATTCTTAATTGCACAAGCTGCCTCAGTGTATAAACAAGTGAGAATAGTTGTTCTTACAAATCTTGATGCATCTTTCAGGACGTGAGTTTTGTTTCGGCTATCTTCTCTTGCAGATCTAACAAGAGCTCTCAATTTGAGTGGCACATAAGTGATTCAAATTTTATTGGCCAAGTTGAATGGTTTTGAAAGGGACTAATTAGGAGAAGGATTTACAAGAAAACTAACAAGGATCTATTTACATAGTCCTTTTGATAGATAGCTAAGGAGGGACTGATAAGGTGAAGGATTTACAAGAAAATTAGTTAAGGATCCCCTCGAGAACAGCATGCTCCGAAATTCCAGGGAAATCATGCCCTAAAGAGCAGCTGCAAAGATCTATTTTAGTGAACATGTCAAATATTCACTCACAGTTATGTTGTTTAATGAATCTCTTATTGTCTGTATTTCTTGCATCCCTTGTGTTCTTTAATCTGTATTCCATTTCCAGGGGCTGCGTCCAGATCTTCCACTGAATGCACACCCAAAGTTATTAGATTTGATGCAGAGATGTTGGGAAACAATTCCTGGTAGTCGGCCATCCTTCTCTGAAATAATAGTTGAACTTGAAATATTTCTCCAAGAAGTTCAGGTAAACATTATTTCAACACCTCTGCTCTTTTCCCACTTTCAAATAAACTTCGCTTGATTTACACTAACCCAAAGCTTACCGGTCAGAAAACCAAAGATGCAGTGAACGGCAGCTGAACTATTCTGTGCAATATGCAATATTTCAATGGAATTGCATTTTGATGTTCTCTTTTTGTTGTCGATCCTTCGAAATAGTAATCGAGTTTTATGTACAATTGAGGGAAAAAGAATTTCACAAAGGCTGTCCAGTACAATACTAAAGAAACAAAGGGTGCCGTGGTTTGTATCTTTTGCTCTATAGCACTTTCTTACAGAGGAATTTAGTTTTACCGCTTACAATTGTAAAGCTTTCTAATAGTGAGACGTGCAGGCTAATTCCATCTGTAGTTACTGATTTTGTGCCAGAGTTTCAGCACGGTTAGTGAATTTCAATTTATGTAAGTTTTTCGATTTCTGTTTCGTCATAATTGCCATATATTTTTTTATATTAACTAACTTTTTTTTAATATCATTGAAATAAATTTCATTAATAAATGTTAATCTCATGGGTTTAAATATAATTTTCTATCATTCAATTAGAATTTTTTTATTAATAAATTAAGTAATTTTTTTTCTAAGTTACCCTATTGAGTTAGGGAAAATTTGTTGTGACATAAATTCATTTCTACAATTTTCTGATCCAATTTCTACAATTTCTCATTTAATTATAATATACCAATTGGATTTTTTGTAAAAAAAAAATTGTTTTTCAAATAACTCTTATTTAATTATCTGTTTATATATATATATATATATGCGCGTGCACGCAAGAAATTTTAGATAAAGGTTATTTAGAGAGTCAAAATTCTTTGATAAAGAATCTAAATCTCACAAAGAATCATTGAAATAAATAATTTTAAAAAATAATTTAAATTAAAATTTTAAGTTAAAATAAATAATAAAAAAGGCTAATAATTAATTTCAAGTTAAATTAAATAATCAGTTCTCATTTTTAATTTCCTGTGCCTTGAAGCCTTAATTCTTTAAAGTTATCAAAATTTCCTCCATAAGAGCTAATTGAGACATAAAAAATGAAGTTCTATGATTTTATTTTTCAATTCTTATAATTTTTAAATTTAAATTTAATTTAAATATAAAAAATACAAATTACATTAGATCAAGATTTAAATCACATTATTATTTATTTTTAAAAGTAGTAATTATATATTTTTTCTTATATAAATTTTTAATCAAGCCCCTAAATAAAATTTTGAATACAGGAACCTAACCGGTAAATACAGCGTTTCACTATATGTCCAAACCTAAAAAGTTGTTATCGCTACGGATAGTTACTTTCTAGGTTTTTTTTTGTTAGTTTTAGCTTAGAGCTGCTGGTTAATTAGTGATTACTCTCTTTTTTTTTCTTTTTCTTTTTTTTATTATTTATCATTTTTAATAAATTCAAATTTGTCATTTTTTTGATAAATTTGTTTTTACTTTTCTTTTTTCTTATTAGGTGGAGTTTTATTTTATTTTTTTAGATGTTTTATTCTCTCTGGTGAATGATTTATTCTTTTTTATGGATGATTTATTCTTTTTTATGGATGCTGATTCTTTTTTGTGGGTTTCCTCTCCCTTATATGAGTATTTTATTTTTATTTTTTTAAAAAAGTATCTATTGGTTTTGAAATATTATTAATTTACTTTAAGCAATAATTATAATTTTTCAAGATTCTATCATAATTTTATTGAAAAACTTCATTCAAAATTATACTATGATATCAAACAATTTAAGAAATAAAAGTAGAGTTAAATTATTCTAATTATTATGTTAAGTTTAATTATAGTTTTAAAAATAATATCTTAAATTATAAATATTGTATGACTTTTATTTTAAAAGAATGATATTATTTTATTAAAAAAAGCTAAAAAATTGTCCTATTACTCCTAAAAAAGAAGAGTAAGAATAATAAAAATCTTGTAAATATTCATATATATCCTTATATATGGTTAATTACTCTAAATTTTTTGATATTTGTTATATTTAATTCAATCGTCTATATTTAACTAAATCGTCTCTTATTTTCTAATATTACATGAAATTATTTCTCACATTTATTATGTTACATTAAAAGTCCTATTAAAATCATATGAAGGCTAAAAGGATTTGTAGTTTAACGAAACAAACATAAAAGATAATTTATTATAATATTTTGAAAAATGAAAGACGATTTAGTTAAATAGGACAAATATGAAGGTGTTTAGAGTAATTAATTGAATAAAATACAAAAGTCATTTTGACCAAAATCTCTTTGATTAACAAAAAAAATGACATTTTTAACGTTGAAAAGACTTTTTGGTATAGTAGAGCAAACGTGAGAGATATTTTAATATAATATTGAAAAGTAAATATGACTTAGTTGAATATGACAAATATCAGAGAGTTTAGAGTAATTAACTTTCCTTATAAATCAAAAAGAATCTAATTAATGTAAATACAACTTAGAACAATTTAAAAACCTATATATTTTTTTCCAAAGTAATTTATTTGAATGTATTATTGATTATTATTATTATTATTTTGCATGTACAAAAAAACATTAATTATGTTATATTTTCATATGTATTCTATATATAAAAGCGAAAACAGGGGATAAATATTTAAGCTGACAAAAAAATATTTGATTGATATAAGTGGCAAAAGAATTTTATTTTATTGATTAAAATAAAAATGAGATTAATTTTTATTGATTATTAACTAATTAGAAAATACATGAGTGACATGAACATTAGCAAAAAAAGAAAAATTATTTACAGATGAAACAAAACAATGCATATCAATTATTTAAGAATATAATTGATACTAACAAGTACTTATATTAATATTCTAAAATAAAAATTTGTATATATTAATATAATTAATGCACGTACTATAGAAAATTAGTATATATAAAAAATACATTTATCAAGAATTTTTAGGTAATAAATTAAAATATGAGACTGATTGTGATTTAAAAAAAAAAAAAAAAAAACCATTATCATGTGACGCGGAGTGTTGAAAATTCTTTTGCTGGGCTGCTCAATGTCCATACTTTCCGTACACTATTCCAAATGCATCTATCTGTTCTCAAATATTTGTTTTGATTGCTTCAAAGTTAGTAAATCATAACTGATAATTATTAGCGTTTTATCCTTTAACTAAAGATTGGATGCAGCTGGCAAACACGTCCCATTGAGGTCATGATTTCGGATGATATCGATTTTAGGTTATATTTTTTAGACAAATTAAATGAGACAATTTTGCATTGCAGATTTGATTATCTGATTAAGACGTAGAAAAATTTTAATATAATTTTAAATAAAAAACAATGTTAAATTTTAAAATTAAATATTTAATAATTTAAATTAAATCAAATTGATATCATTCAAATTATAATTGAATTAATTCAAATAGATAAAAAGAAAAAAAAAGAAAAGAAAGGAAAAGAATGCCAATGACATTTTTCTTCTTTTTATATCAATGACTTTTTTGCTTTCCATGAGAGGGCAATTACTATCGATCCACTTCATCACCTGAAAAGATAGATACAATTGATTATTTTCTGATCTTTTGTTTCTTATGAAAATTTTGTTCAATTTGTTCCTTCAAACTTTTGAAGGGTTGAAATTATCATCCAACATATAGGAGAAAATGATAGGCGTCTATGATGGAAGCCAGTTCAGCGCTAATGTGTAAGTGACCTTCAATCAACAACTAAAAACGAAAGCAAACCCTACCCTACTTTGAATTTTTAGCTTTTGAAATTGACAGTCTCTGTTCATATCATTATTATTATAAATATATTAATAATTTAAATTCGAATAATTTCTAGTCAAATTGAAGTTTGATCAATCTAGATAGATCGAAGTGAATTTATCCCAAATGTTTTAAGATTATTTCAGATATTTTTAGTCAAATTCCGATTATTGTTTTGAATATATTCGATCTAAATCCAAATCCAAATTTTAGATTAAATTAAAAACTATCTCATTAAGAGCAAAATGAAATTTAACTTGAAGATTATAAAAATCATCTGACAATAAAATATTTTTATTAGTCTCAGCTGAAAAGCAATTCGCATCTTTTATCATAAGAGGACAAAACTATATACTTTGTGGACATAAGATTAGATTCGGATGTAAATCACTATTCCCTTTTTGTTCATATGCTGATTTCTAGACATTTCCATCATGCAAAAAAGATTGAAAAGATGATAATGATCAATATATAAAATTAATCTGCGTTTCTTGACTCAATCATCAAATAATATATATAATTAATTTCAATTTCAAATTTTATTTAAAATAATGATTTATCATTTTTTAAATTAATTATTTAATCAATAAATTATAAAAAAAAACTCTATTAATTTGATATATAATCTTACCTAAATGATAAATGAAAAACGAAAATTTATATTAAAAGAAATTATAAATTAAGCAATTGAAAAAAAAAAGGGTTAAAAAAATAACATGCACACATTATCAATTTAGAAAAAAAAAATATAGTATATATTTAGTTATGTACATATTTAATTAAATATAAAAGATAAAATAGAAATTGCTGATTGTAATTTTATATTTCAATAAGATTATATTGTCTTCTTCCACTATAGAAGTAAGAAGGTTCCATTCATGGCTAAGTTTTGTTTCCAGAATTTTAATCAAAAGAACCTTCTCCCCTTGTCAGAAATTTAACTGAACAGATCCCAGTACATTAAAAATTAATTGCCCTTGAAGAGTTGATCCCATCAATTTTGGGAATAACTAAAATCAATTAATTATTCAAAAATTTAAAGAAAATATTTATTTTGTTTTGAGTATTACAGAAAAAATATTTATTAAGCTTAATTGAATATATACTTTTATTAACCTGACTTTCTTCAATGAATTGGTAAGATAATTTTAAGGTTAAAGATTTTTAACCTCTCAAGTTTTTCATATAGTTGTATTTAGTCTTTTATTGTTATATATTAAAACGTTTTGACTCTATTAAATTATTTGATCATTTTGTCAAATTTTTTATATTTTTAGTGTTAATCAATTAATAAAAATCAACAAATTCATCTTAAAATTATAAAGAAATTCAAAATTGCCTTCATCTTCCTCCTTGTACCAAACCTAGTTATATGTTTGTGCCACCACCACCATCAATAGATTTATCTCTACTTATTGAGCCATCCAATAAACTCATGTCTGGCGATGCTTCATTCTCCACGATCTCCGCCTCATCTCTGTGCGAACTGCCTATAAAAATAATAGCACTATCACCAACCTAAAATGCTCTTAGTCGCATCCTCAAGGTTTTTGTTGCTGAAGAATCAATGCCTGTAACTCGACGATGAGAAAACAACGATCGAAATTATCTGAAACTGTTCACCCATTTCTTATTTTGCCATTTCCTTGTACGATTTGGATCCAAGGCCAAAATTGACACGGGAGCATTCTTACGACTTTCTTGATTTCAAACCCTTCAACTAGGAGTCCTAGGCCAGACTCTTGGGATTTTTTGATCATTCGATATAAAAAGGAGCAATTAATTCCAAATTATACAAGTAAAAACCACACAAAAATCATTTGAAAAGCAAAGATAACCAGCGATTCTTTTTGGTTATGACGGTGAGTGATAACTATTTGATTGCAAAGAACGAAAATTTTCCTGTTATTGATTTTTTTTTTTTTGGCATAAGATGTTGGGATAAGTAGAAATTTGTTTCTGCAAGATTTTTTGTTTAATTTTAAATTATTTGTATAGCTTGCCCTTAATTGGACAAGAAAGAGCATATTTACCAGTTATATTTTAGATAACTTATGGCTTTTGGACTTCAATGTTGATAAAAAAAATTAAAATTTATTATAAAAATAAGGGTAAAATAGTTATTAAATATAATTTTAATAGAACGACTGAATAATTTGATGAAATCAAAATGTAAGTGTGTTTTAATATAATATATAAAATTGAAGGATTAAATAGTATAATATAAAAAAATTTCAGATAGGTCAAAATATTTAACCTGATAATTTAATCAAGTTCAGGTAGCAAATTGCAAAAAAATCCTTATTTAAATTAAAAAATGTATAAATCATTATAATTATAGTGACAATGTCTAACTAAATTTTAAAAATGAGACTCGAACTCATTACAATAAAAAAATTCTAAGGACCAGGACTTTATATATTATATTCTAATTATTTATAATTAATATAGTTTTTAAAAAAAATTCAGTTTTTCAAAACATTGATTTTTCAAACTCTTAGATAGGGTGAAAAAAAAAAAAACATTTAGAAAACACTATGTATCTAACCACAACATCAAATAAACACTTATTTATGTTCCATAATAATTTATTAACTTTACCCAAAGTAGTTAGTGTTCGTTCCAACTTGTAAGTTCTTTACAGATTGGTTCCACGTGAGGGCACGTGCCATCATATGAACACATTGATCTTCTGATAATTGAAGATCGAAGATAAAATGTGGAGCTACCTACTCCACTAAACTAAACTATATCATTTGTTGTTATACACTAACCCTAATAATGCATAATTAAATACATAATGTTTGACATTAAACGACAGCTTATTAAGATTTATAGTATTTAAAATTAAGAGAATAATTTCACTATGGGTTATGAGGAAAACATTACTAAAATAGTGTGTTGACCCACATACACATTCCCAATTTTTTTAACTTAATCAATCAACTAACGCATAATAAACAAATAAATAGTTGTTGAATCATGAATGAATGTGATGTTTGAGGGCTGCTTTGCAAGCGAATCCATTGGCGGCAGGAGAATTATTAGCATAGAAACTGGCCAAAAGCTTCCTATCATACGTGGGGCATACACAATCTCAATATTTCCATTTTTATTTTACCTTTTTCATTTTAAATATTTTGTATATAACATATATTGTTGGTTACGTTATTGAATTCGTCTCCTATTTTGATTTACATATATTGAAATTTCAATTTTTTTTTCTATTTTTATATTAAAGACTTTAATGATAATAAAGTTAAAATTAATGAAAAATTTATCATATATGTTTTTTTTCATAATTGAAGTCGCTAAAACTATAAAAAAAAAATAAAATTAATTTGATGACTTTAACACTTTCAAGTTTTAATAAAAGAAAAATTAAAATTTGAAACTTAATATATATATAGATATCAAAATATAAAAATTGAATAATATAACCACGCAATATTTAGAAATTTTTTTTTTCTTTTGAAAAGAGATAAAAGCACTTTCCTTAAGACTGAATAAGGTCTCTTCAAACCAGAGCTTTGTCGAAAGGAGGGAAAGTCATCGACCCAAACCTAATCCTTACTATTACGTTCAAAAGAAAGCTTATAGACATTCACCTAATTATGCAAGATGTGTTTGCCATAACTTTTTACTATTAGGTGATCACGAGTTTGGTAAAATGTGTAGTGTAGCCTAACTTTTTGCTATCAACATTAAGATGATACTATGAATTAAGAAACTAAGGAAGTCACAACACAAAAATGGAAATTTAAAGGTAAAAATTAGTTTGAGTTTTAATTAATACTTTTTTTTCTTTCAAATTCGATATCATTTTTTTAAAAAAAAAATTTGTCTTATAATACATGACGTTTTACAATTTTATATAAACATTAATTAATTTTTTCAATTTTACCATTTTTCTTTTTCATAATAATTATTTTTTATAGAGTGCATAATAATTTATAAAAATAATTAATTAAGGGTAACAAATCTTTTATTTATATAATATTTATTAAATACAATATAGTTTTTTATTTATATAATATTTATTAAATACAATCATTAATATATATATATATGCAAAAACTTTAAATGACATCTATGATAATGCAAAGAGAATAACATGAAAAATGAATAAGTTCAATTAATTGTTCCTAAAAAATATATTAAGTTTGTTGACAATGTGGCTCTAACTAGAGAAAAACAGCCTTCGACTTTTTCAACGCCAGCATCACCTTGTGTTAGAAACATCCATCAAACTCTTCAAATTTGTGACCAAAATTATAAATTTGCCAGGAAATTGAATTGAATAATTAATATCTTTTCACTATTTTTCTAAAAAGAAAATGAAAAATGCTAGTAACAGTTATTTACAAATACCCTTTTTAAATACTTGTTATTTGGTTGGTTCTCATATTTTTAAAATTTTAAATTTTAAATTTTAAAATTATTTATTATAACAATTAAAACATTATGTTTACATACAAAAATTATCTTTTTATTAATATTTTAACATTAAAATATTTAAATAAAAATAATATTAATTAATTAAATAGAGAATATTAAAAAATATCAATAAAAAGACGGTGTGCATTTTCCAATAAGAATAGGATAAGAAAAATAACACCGTCTGAAAATATATAGCTTTAAAATAATTATGGGGTAACTTTAATTATGATATAAAGTGACTAATTCAAAGAAAAGAGGGGTGAACGAAGAGACAAAATGAGGGACCTACGAAACGAAATTTCAGCAAATTAATATGATAATCGATGTTTAATAAAATTAAACATATGGGGTCAGCCAGAGGCTTTTAAGTTGAGAGAAAAATTTTCAGGATAAGTTTTTTGTTTTCTTGTCCATTTTCTTTGCAGGGTTTTGTCTTTTGGGTGAATTATTTAGAGCCCCATGGCCATCATCTTCGTTCTTTAATTAAAGTTGGTTTAGTGCATAAACGTTCTTTAATTAGTGGGTTTAGTGCATAAATTAACATCCGACATTTAGACACTTAGTGGTACAGATGTCTTTTTGTTTTTTTACTTGATTTACAAATTCGATTTTAAAAAATCTGAATTTAATTTGATTTAAAAAATTTAAAATAATTTAGAATCAAAATAATTTTAAAAAATTTATAAGTTAAATTTGATTTGTGAGTCAATCTAAATTTTATCCTATCAATCAATCAACTTGAATAACACAATTTAAATTATTAAAAATGTTTAAAATTTATAAAGAAAATAATATTTTTATTTTAAAAAATCAAAATTATAATTGATTCAATTTGAAATCCAAAAATAATTCATCTTTTTCAATATTTTCAGAATTAAATTGGACCAATATCAAACCAGTAAAACTGAAAATTAGCTAGTGATATAATTTAGTTTAATGTTAAAAAATGACCACCTAAAAATTGGAAAAATAACTTAAAACAAAAAATCGTATCAAACCGATTGTGAAAAATTTAAAAGTTTTTAAAAAATTATACTATTTTACTTTAAATTTAAATTTTTAAAAATAGTTTTCATTACTTTATCATATTATATATTTTTTAAAATTTTAAATATTTTTAAAATATTTTTATATATTTTTTAAAAAATAAAAATATATTTTATTAAATCAGAACACTTATCTATTTATTCTTTAATACAGTTTTAAAAATATTTATTTTTTTAATATTTTGATTTGATAATCCAATCTGATCAGCTAAAAAAACATAACCCAAAATTAACAACGTCCACTTGCCATTCTATTTAGGTATAACAGTATCATGTTTTCTTTTCAGTAAATAGGAATAATACTATCATTAATTTCGACCAATATACACTCTTTATAATTAGAATTATAATTCTATTGCATAGTTTCGGTGCATTGCATTGCATATATATATATATATAGTTGTTTTTGTTGATCGTACACAGTAGGTACTTGAAACCTTTACCTATCTATATTCTTTACGTTATTAGAAGATAATATTTTAAGCACGAGAATATTCACATAAATAAACATGTTCAAGAGTAGTAGGTGACAACCATCCGAATTTTCTTGATGAAGACTTCTCGAAATTTTAACAGTATTGTTTGCATTTTTTTTTTTTTTTAAATAGAAGCAATAGATAGTCAACTTTATGAAGCAACTAACAGTCCGATATAGGAATAATCAAGCGAAAATAAAAAACAAAAATACCTATTCTAAAGGAAGCTGGGAAACAGAAAATAAGAGACCAAAAGGAAGTAGACAACCACCAAATAACAAAAAGAAAATAACAAAACAAAAACGTGTAATGGCCAATTGCCTTCTAATGAATCATTTTAATTAATAGCCAGTTGTCTTCTGATGAATTATTTTTCATATATGTAAGATGTATTATTTTCTTGTGTGTCGAGTTTATCAAATAATTACCAAAAATAAATGAAACATTTAGTATAATTGAAAATAAAATAATGTGTTTAGAATACTATATTCACTTGAAAATTGAAATCTAACTTTATTTTATTCACATTAAAATTACTTTTAAAATTTCGAGTCCAACCTAATTAACTACAAAGGAAAAAAGAAATTGAAGCACTTATCAACTTTTGCTGCGGCATAGGTGCTAGGTCAACCGAAATTTGCGGTTCTTAAGTGGAAACATCATAGATTTTCATTTTTCACAGAAGTAGTAACAATGAAGATCATTGATGTACCATTTATTGCTTGCAACTCTCTATAATCTTTACATTGTCAGAAGTTAATAACTGCGAGAGGATACATCATTGATGACCAGTAACTTCATAATGAGATGGCTTTATGTTTATTAAAGAGGAGAAAAAAACTAAGCAAACCTTTTTAACGTTTCTTACCTTTTTTAAACGAGTATAAGTAACTAAAATCTTAATATAATTTCTTTACACTTTCCTGAACTTCAAGAAAAGCACAAATAGTTGGAGCCATGAATTACCGGTTGACCATATTGTACACCAGCGCATAAATAGGTTAATCATTATTAGTTTTATTTTGCCTTTCCTTTTATATTATCATTTGTTGGCCCCCATGATCTCATCATTTGATTACATCCATCTACTTGAGCACCAAATCACCGATATTTAACCCAACGCCAACAAGATTATTAATCTTTCTTTTTTTTATCCGAAAGATTATTAACCTTATGTGTTGGTTACAAGGGTATTGTGTAAATTGGTTGTTTTGCGTCAAATGAACTTATATAATATAATTTATAGATGGGCATAGGCTATTTTTGTTAGTGGTGAATTTTTTAAATTGCCATCTTTCATTTATTGGATAATAGTGAACAAAAATTGTCTAAAGATATGCTGATGAGCAGGAAGCGTTGAATTGAATTAGAGTTGGAAGGAGATATAGTCTAATCGTAATTAGAAATTTCAGTTGCTCAAGGCTGGCCTATAAATATGTTTTCATTGAGAGCTAGAGAATAAATGTTTTTTTTTTTTACTTGAGAATATATTTTTTTGATAATTAAATGAATGAGTAATTTAAAAAAAATATATAAAAATATTTAATTATGTAAAAGTTGCATATATTTTTTTAATTTTTTTCTAAACTATCTTGAACTATAGCTCACTCTATCCCAACGTAGTTTCGTCCTCGCATGGTATGCTTATGTCGTGTAGTGTGTACGAAAGTCATGGTATCAAATAGAGCCTCAATGTGCAAATCAAGTCTTAATTAACTTGCTTCATCTTGCATAAAACTTATGATCCAAATGTAAAAAATTGATCGAGTGTTAAATCTGCTAATCAATTTTAAGCAGGAAGATATTTTAAATAGATAGAAAAAAAAAAGTTCAAAATTTTGTGTTTATTTATTTTCGTTTCCTTAAAGTCTGGCTGTCATGACAGATCCATTTTGAAACTTGTAAATTAAATTGGATATTATTTTGTATAATTTTGACCCAATAAATGATTTGTAATTTTTTAATCCGTTAAAAAAAATATTAACTAGTCAAAATAATCTACGGTCAATCTGCTTGAATCGACTCATTTACAACCTCAGCAGAAGGTAGTAATACCACATCAAAGTACCGTACAGGACAACAATGACGGCGATAATGTTATGGGTGCCAGTCAAGTTTTTTTGGTAAATGTGTCAGTCAATTAATAATCCATTAAATTCAGAAATTATTGCTCAGATCTGCAATGGAAGGAATTAAAAAGGCGGATAGATTTTTTTTTTTTTTTAAATTATGTGTATATTTCAAATATTCATGATCCAATGTACCATTTCTCGTATCTGGGATTAAAACATAAGCTGTCATATAACATATCTGTATTTTATTCATGTATACATATTATTTTAATCATATATTATATGAATCAGGATCAAATATGCGAATTTTTATCTCAGTCAAAGTTTATAAAAAGAAAATAATTCTATTAAAGGTTTCAAATATTGTATTTAATGTGGCAAATATATATAATCAATCAACCATGAATTTGCAAATTTTGAGAACGTCAAAGAAATATAAATATATTATCTTCAAAAAAAGGTAAACAAGGTGGACAAATTGATTTTAAAACATATATTCCAGCGATACATGCAATGATTAAACACTAATATCATACATGCACGTCTTTATTCATCTGCTAAATAAAACATAAACTATGCATATTATCCCAACGTGGAAACTTGCTTTCTGTCCCTCACTCTGGAGTTCCTGCTTCAACAATCTCTTTCCTTATTCTGACATTTCTCTCTGCAGCAAACATACAGTGGTACGTTAATTTGATAAAGAATAATACTTCTGTTTCACATAATCATGATGAAAACAACAGTAAAAAGATGGATATCATGTAGTAATGGAATACCTTGAAGAGGTGGAACCCTATACCTAGTAGTGATAGGGTGGAGGGGGAGATGCATATGCGTAGTGGTGTGGGGGAGGTGGTGGAGGGGACTTGTATTTATAAACTGGGGGTGGTGGTGGGGGAGACTTGTACTTGTAGGGCTCCTTTGGTGGGGGTGGAGGAGATTTGTACTTGTAAACTGGAGGAGGAGGTGGAGGGGACTTGTACTTGTAATGTTCCTTGGGTGGTGGAGGAGGAGATTTGTATTTGTAATGTTCCTTAGGTGGTGGAGGAGGAGGAGACTTGTACTTGTAATGTTCCTTGGGTGGAGGAGGAGGAGGAGGAGGAGACTTGTACTTGTAGTGTTCCTTGGGTGGTGGTGGAGGAGGAGACTTGTACTTGTAATGTTCCTTGGGTGGTGGTGGAGGAGACTTATACTTGTAATGTTCCTTGGGTGGTGGTGGAGGAGGAGACTTATACTTGTAATGTTCCTTGGGTGGTGGTGGAGGAGAGTACACTGGAGGAGGGGGTGGAGGAGATTTGTATTTATAAACTGGTGGAGGAGGTGGTGGGGACTTATACTTGTAAGGTGGCGGAGGAGGTGGAGAGTACACTGGAGGAGGTGGTGGTGATTTGTAATGGTAAGGTGGAGAATAGACGGGCGGTGGTGGTGATTTCTCCGGAGGTGAAGGATATGGGTAGTTAGCTGTGGTTTCTGATGGCAAGCTTAGGGAGACTGTGACCACTAAAAGAGTGGCAATAAGGGAAGCCATTGGAGTTCCCATGTTTCCTAATCCCACTGACAATGCGAGATTCAGTTCTGCTTTTCTAGCAACGCTCTCTTCCCTTTATATAGATAATGTGTTTACCCTCTATACCTAACCTTAATCATGGTAAAATGAACTTGAAAATATAATATTGAACCTTCTAATTACGGTAAAGTTGTAAATTTGAACTCCACCTAAAACTTTTTTGTACTAAAACAAAGAGAAACCATATTTACGTTTGAAAATTCTTACTTAGAAAAATTTCACTTTCAATCAATTTAAATATTACAAAATAATGAGATTTGATTAAATATATTAATTATAAATTAATTATTTAATGAAAGAAAAGCAGGCATTTGATGATGATCTATACAATTTCACTTGGCTGACAACATTGTTAAAATAAATATAATTTTTTAATATAATCTATCATAATAATCTCGTAAAAACAAAATTAGACCTTCATAAAATAAAGACTTTTCTTTTCTATTTACTATTATATCTTAGAACTTGGATTTAAGATTAGAGGGTGCAAGCTTTAGCATAGGAAACAAAGTAATTAATAAAGACTATATATATATATATATATATATAATTAAACTTTGTAATCTTGCCTTTGCAATATACAATAATTCAAGCCCAAAGTCATCCTCATTAATTTATTTCTTGACGTATAGCTTTGAAAACTTGTAATATTGGATCGCCTAACTTTCTACTATTCTTTCTTTTATCTCCCTCCGGGGCCGAGACCAGGCAGCTATATGTGACTTTCCTTTCCATCGAGTCTATCATTTGGAATTTTTGACAATACTTTCTCCAGTCTCTACTCTGCCATATTCGCATACTTCGCCGTGGCTTTCTTTGATATCTGTGGCTTTCTTTGATATAAATTCTTTTTTATATCTTAATTCAATTAGATTCATTTGGAATTCTTTTAATAAAAAACATAAATAAAAAATGAAATCAGATCTAAATTTATCCGACTTTATTTGGTATTTACTACATCTACCCACCACAATTGAGTAGTATTTTTTTTTTTTTTTTTATAAAACTCAACAAGCATTGTGGTGAATTTCCTTTTCGTTCGTGTTTTTATTCATAAGAATTTTCTTTTCGTACATGTACTTGGTCTGATTATATCAAGGAAAGGAAACAGTCAATTTTCGATATTTGCAAATTTATGTTGTAGCTCCCATTTATCTTCTCATTGAATTTGTCCATGGAACAATGACGTATAACTGAGTAATTTCTACACCATGAGATTGATTAAAGAATAATTATTAAAAAAAAAGACATACCCATTTACTGAAATACACTAGAAAGATTACCCAATCACGTTTTCTTCTGTTATTATTGTCTAATTATTTTAATCACCGACTCATAAAATGCTGGCACAAAACATAGTGCTAACTAATCCCAATGTGGTCGTACTAGTAATCAAATATAGCATGCAGTACAGAGGAATTAGTTAAGATCTGGATTTGACTTGTCTACGTCTACTGTTCACATTAGATCGATAAAAGAGTAATGTGAAAGTATATAAAAACAGTATGAATGTCTCTCAAAACAAGACTCATGGTGAAAAATTGTTATTATTTTTTAAAAAAATAGATGTCATTAATCATTACACAATTAGATTGATATATGAGATACTTACATCGAATATAAGTTTTTTTTTTTTTTGAAACATATATAGCTTGTTCAGGTTGAAATATTGATTCTTTTTACCATTTTTATTTTAATAAAATACGTTATCTAGCTTATTTTTAACTTTAACTATGATTATTTATAAAAAAAAAACTCCAAATATTGGCCTAGTTTAGGCATCTAAGTTTGCTCCTTTTTTATTATTATTATTGATTATAGTATGAATTTCGAAATTAAATAAAAATCCCCTATAAAATAATATCTTTAGTGTAATGATTTGTATTCAATAGGATTGCAAAGACAAACTTAATAGGATGCATAAAAATAGAAGACAAAACTTAACTTAAAACTAACAAATGATTTACAATTTATCTTGTATTATGAGTAGCTCGAATAAGTACTCTTTTAATTTTATTTGATTAAAGATAACCCAGCTAGCTGGAATTGTGAAATTAATCGAATAGATAATCTTATCTTACTATTAAATTAATGCATTAATTTGTGATATTTTTTTAATTGTTAAAAATGAGGTAAGATAGCAGTTTCAGAAAATTGAAGAATAAAAATATTTGCGAGGGTGGGTGGCTCATCCAATATCAAATCAAACAAGTTGAAGGAATAAGTCTTGCAAAATGTGGACAGTTTACGGGCTTTGCTTTTAGAACAAATGGACAGTTAAGTTATTGCCACGAATAGTAACCAAATATCACAAAAATTAAATCAAAATTCTGAAAAAATTAATTATCATGTTGACTATTATATATCTGTCTGTTTTGTTGCTTCCTATAACTCAATTATATATATATATATATATATATATATATATATATATATATCATTGATATTAAAAAATTATTTTTTTAAATGAAACTTTTTATCAGTATTCACCCCAATAATTTTTTCTTATTCTTAAAAAAAATTTCTTATGAATTCAGATTGAGAAAGAAAATTTGTGTAGTATCATTTCACAAGTAGGGTTGTTCACTATTCAATTTGAATTGAAAAATTGAATCAAATTGATTGATTTAATTTGGCTTGGGAAAAATTCAATTTGATTCAATTTTTTAAAAATTTTTAGTTAATCTAATTTGATTTGATTTAAATTTTTTAAAATTGAATCAAATAGAATAATTAAATTAAGTTTTTATAAAAAAAATAAATTTTAAGTAAATGACATAATATAATTTTTCACTTAAAAATAATATTAAATTTACTCTATGTATAGAAATATAATTAATATATAATAAATTTTTATTTGCATAAAAATCAAAATAATATAATATCTATTAAAATTTGAAAAATATATTTTTTCAAAAAAATTCAACTGAATAAAATTCAATTTGGTTTAATTTATAAAAATTTTAATTCAAATTAATTTTTATAAATGTAAAATTTGATTAATTTGATTTTATTAAAAATCAAACTGAATTAAATGGAGAGATGAACTGTCTATTTACAAGCTAATACTATGCTCAAATGTTTAATTGAAATTAACCTAAAGCTTGACCGTTTCGTTATTGGATCAGTATTTTTCTTGAGGACTATTATTATTATTATCAATTAATCATTATCATTGCTTCGTCCTTGCAGTGGACCGGCAAAGGCAGGCTGTCTGCCGAAAATGAAGTTTGATCTATTCTATAACTCGGACTTGTGTGGGTTGAATTTCCTAGATTCGGATTTTAACCCCTCAAAAATCTTGGCCTTCATAGGATAGAGTGCAATACAATAAAAGTTTTGTTAAGTTATATTGACTTGTGTTATGGAACACTAGTTATATATCTATTTTATATATAAAAGTGATTAGTTAGAGAAAATTTTTTTGACATAAAATGATATACAATTTTTTTAAATTCATAAGAATAGGCTTAATTTTAATAATACTCTTTATATAATTCATTCTTATTTTAATTTTTAAAATTTGTTATATTTGAAAATCTATTTATATCTATATTATTTTAAAAGTGATTAGAAGAATCTTTTTTAGACATAAAAAGATATAAACTATTTTAAATTGACAATGATAACATTAAATTATAAATTTTAATTGGATAGATAATTTTTTTTATAAAACTAATAATTAGTTAAAACTTTGAAATTTGTGATTTTTTTAAAATAATTGAAATAATAAATAAAAATATTTATATCTTTATGCTAATGTTATTTTATTTTGTAAATATTTAAAATTTAAGATAAATATAATTTATCTAACTATACTTATTATATAAAAAAAGTGAGTAATTAGGAAAAACTTTTTTTGGATATAAAAGGATATAGAACTTTTAAATTGACAAACATAACCTTAAGTTATAAATTTTAATTGATGGATAATATTTCTTTATAAAAATAATTATTAATTTAATTTTTAAATTCATAATATTTGAAATTTATATTATACCATTTATAAAAATAGTTAATTAGGAAAAAATTTTCTAAATATAAAACTTTTTTAAATTGACAATAATCATATTAAGTTATAAATTTTAATTGGATGAGTAATATTTTTTTATAGAATTAATTATTATTTCAATTTTTAAAATTTGTGATTATTCGATGATGAGTGATGAAAATATTTTCTTTATTTTTTTTATGTTAATTTTGTATATATAAAAGTGACTAACTAGGAAAAACTTTTTTGGACATAAAATAATATAAAAATTTTTAAATTAACAATAATAACCTTAAAATATACATTTTAATTAGATGAATAATATTTCTTTGTAAAACTAATTATTATTTAAATTTTAAAATATATAATTATTTGAAATAACCGAAAATAGATATTATTTCAATTCTTAAAATTAGTGATTATTTCAAATAACTGAAAGAATGAATAAATAAATTTATATCTTTAAGTTAATATTATTTTATTTTTAAATA
Source organism: Omphalea diandra (assembly GCA_949677035.1). NCBI lineage: Eukaryota > Viridiplantae > Streptophyta > Magnoliopsida > Malpighiales > Euphorbiaceae > Omphalea > Omphalea diandra. The sequence goes on along the minus strand of CATIWR010078563.1, from coordinate 19,915 downwards.
TTGAAAAGCTAAGACAAATATAATCTAAATTCAGAAATTTTTGAAATTAAACAAAAATAACTAATCAATAATAAATCTATACTACCTATACTATTTATAAAAGCAACTAATTACATAAAATTTTTTGGATATAAAATGGCATAGAACTTTTTAATTTGATAATAATATTCTTAAGTTATAAATAAATTTTAATTGGATGAATAATATTTTTTATAAAACTAATTATTATTTCAATCTTTAAATTTGTGATTATTTGAAATAACTAGAATAATGGATATTATTTCAATCATTGAAATTTGTGATTATTTAAAATATCTATACTATATATAGAAATGATTAATTAGGAAAAACTTTTTTGGATGTAAAAGGTGTAAAACTTTTTAAATTAACAACAATAACCTAAAATTATAAATTTTAATTGAATAGGTAATATTTATTTATAATAGTAATTATTATTTTAATTTTCTATATTATATATAAAAGTGACTAATTAGGAAAAACTTTTTTAAACATAAAAGAGTATGAAATTTTTTAAATTGACATTAATAACCTTAAAATATAAATTTTAATTGGATGGATAATTTTTTTTGTAAAACTAATTATTATTTTAATTTTTAAATTTTATAATTATTTAAAATAATTATAAAATATATATTATTTCAATTTTAAAATTTGTGATTATTTGAAATATCTATACTATGTTTAAAAATGGCTAACTAAGGAAAGCTTTTTTGAACATAAAAGAGTATATAATCTTTTAAATTGACAATATAACCTTAAAATATAAATTTTAATTGGATGAATAATTTTTTTTGTAAAACTAATTATTATTTCAATTTTTAAATTTATAATTATTTGAAATAACTGAAAAATAGATATTATTTCAATTTTAAAATTTGTAATTATTTGAAATAACTAAAACAATGAATAAATATATTTATATCTTTAAGTTAGTGTTACTTTATTTTTAAATATTTAAAAACCTAACAAAATTATAATCTAAATTCATAAAATTTTTAAATTAAACAAAAAACTAATTAATAATAAATCTATATTATATATAAAAGTAACTAACTAGAGAAAAATTTTCTAGATATAAATGGGTATAAAACTTTTTAACTGATAGTAATATTATTGAGTTATAAATAAATTTTAATTGAATATATAATATTATTTGATAAAACTAATTATTATTTCAATCTTTAAAATTTGTGATTGTTTCAAATACTTAGAATAATGTATATTATTTCAATCTTTGAAATTTATAAGAATTTGAAATATCTATATTATATATAGAAGTGACTAACTAAAAAAAAAATTTTGGACATAAAAGGTGTAAAACTTTTTGAATTAAAAATAATAACCATAAATTATAAATTTTAATTGAATAGATAGTATTTATTTATAATAGTAATTAAAATTGTAATTTTAAAATTTATATTTATTCGGAATAATTAAAAATAGATATTATTTAATATTTAAAATTTGTGATTATTTGAATTAATTGGAATAATAAATAAAGATATTTATATTTTAAGTTAGTGTTTCTTGTTTTAAAAAAATATTTAAAAGTTAAAAATAATATAAGTTCAAAAATTTTTGAAATTAAAAATAATCAATAAAAAATCTATAATATATATATTATGTATAAAAGTGACTAACTAGAAAAAAATTTCTTAGACATAAAGGATATAGAAATTTTTTAAATTCGCAATAAAATTCTTAAATTGTAAATAAATTTTAATTAGATGGATATATTTTTTTTATAAAATTAAATATTATTTCAATATTTGAAATTTATGATTAATTAAAATAACTAGAATAATAGATATTATTTTAATTTTTAAAATAATTGAAATAATGGATAAAGATTTTTATATATTTAAATTAGTGTTACTTTATTTTCAAATATTTTTAAAAATTAAAATAAATATAATCTGAATTCAAAATTTTTTAAATTAAACTAAATAAATAATAAATGATAAATCAAAAATTTATACTAAAAATGTGATTTACAAAAAAGTATTTCTTTCACAAAAATAAAATTTATTATATATTATATTTTTGAAATATGTTTATAAGTAAGAATAGTATCCTAATATTATTATGGTATTTTAATTACTGCAATGAATATATATTTGTTGATAATGAGCATTAAAAATTAATTATTTATTTCTTAGTATTATTTTATTTAGTTTTTTGTTAACATTACATAACTCTTATTCAATTTTTAAGTTTTGTGTTTCATTATTTTGTTTTAAAGTTATTTTTCATTCACTCATTAATAAAAAAAATATATTTATTAAAAATTTTATTGCATATATATTCTAGAAAATTTTTAATTTTTTATAAATTTTTTATAATTTATTCTCTTTATTTATATGAATATAAAACTAAAAAAATTAACTACATATTTAATAGTTATTTTAATCACATGCAACACATGTTAAATAAAAACTAGTACATATAATTGTCTCTTTCCATTATAATCTGTTAAATAGAGGCATAAATGAGTTGGATTAGATTATTTTAGTCGGTTTTAAATTAAATTAATTTTGAATTAAGTTATTTTCGGATTATGTTATTTTCAATTTACTTGAGTTTTGAATTTTCAATTAAAAATAATATTTTGGATACTAATCAGATTGTGTTGAATTATTTATTATTCTTTTTCAAAATATATTTAAAATATCTATTTTAATCTTTTATTATTTATATAATATTTTCTCACAATTTATTAAGAAAAATAAATTTTTAAAAAATTATTTTTAATGAAATGGATTTTACATAAAAGTTACCTCCCGGTCATATCATATATTTTATTATCATTTTTAAAATATCTTTTTATATTCTTTATTCTTTATGTAATATTTTCTTATAGTTTATTAAAAAATAATTTTTTCAAATAAATGACTATACATAATGAAAATAAATAATTGGATCAAATTTATAAAGAATTAAAAAATATATTTTTTTTAATTTTTAATAAGTTTTAAATATTTTAAATTGAGTCATTCAAATTGACTTGCAAGTCAGATCAATTTAAATTAATTAGTAGATTCGACTATAATCGAACTAGACTGAGACCATTTTAAGTCATTAGATTCAGACCATTTTAAATCATTAGAATTTTCTTTCAAGTTGAAGTAAAAATTATTACTCTACTGGAAAGAATACTTTTGAATTTTTTTTAATACCTAAAAATTCATGTTATAATCCCTTAGCAATAAGCTGTAAATAACTGGAAAATCAGTTGGAAAGAAAAAAGGAAAAAGCCAAATTATCTATTTAGTCATTTAAATATACATTTTACAATATGAATATACTTGAATTTAATTTTGTCCAAAAAACTAAAAATATTTTATTTATTTAAAAAATTAAAATTAAAAATAAAAATGATTCAATTAGGTGGCATCATGCAAAATTTAAAGAACACCTGAAAATAATTTAAAATTTATTTCACAAATTGACTTAATGATTTAATTTGATTTGTCAATAATATAAAAAGACCACAATCATATATATATATATATATATAAACACACACACATTGTGTGTGTGAACATAAGATTAGCTACCCATCAATCCGTCTTTATTCATATTTTGATTTCTAGGCATGCCATAATACGAAAAAGATTGAAAAAGAATGGCAACATAATCATGGCCAATGGGTATCTTTTTTTTTTTTTTTTTTTTTTTGAGCAAAGTGGAATATTATTAAACCGAATGTGGAAATCAACAATAACAAGAAAAATGGGTAAATAGCATTAATGGTCATCAAACTTTAGTCATATTTTTTTATTTTGATCATTTAATTATTATAAATATTCTATTGAAATCTAATTTGAATAATTAAATATCAAACTGATAACGAGGAATTAGATTGTAAATTTACATCATCCACCAACCTATAAATCTCTCTCATATCACATTTTCTCTTCTAATTAAATTCAAATAAGTCAAAGTGAATCTTATATTAACTCAATATTCATAGAAAAAAATGTCATATGAAAGTGATTGATAGGTTTATAAATGATATACATAGACAATCAGATTGCTAAGTCATTAGTTTGATACTTGATTGATAAAAAAAAATTAAATTATTAGACTTCAATAAAATATTTATGATGGTTAAATGATCAAATTGTATACATTTTAAAAGTTATAATCACAAAAAAATTGTGACATAATTTAATGATCATTGGTGCAATTTACACAAAAAATATCAACTGAGGGAGGAAGCTTTTCTAAAAATCTCTTCATAACAGAGCAAGGTTCTCATGTTAGTCGGACTTGTAACTATGATATAGGCAACATAGTTGCAAGTTCGACTAACATGAGCAAAACAAATATTATCAAAGTTGGAAGACCACAGCTGAATATCATTGAAAATAAGCTGGGAAGAGTCAAAACGAGTCTGCTGATTTTGCACTCTAGCCACCACACCTTGATTATCGCACTCCACAATGAGTTTAGATAGCCCATACTCGGCAGCAATAAGATGTCCAAAGAAAAGCGCCATTCTCTCAGCTACCTCAACCTCCAGTAATCCATCCCTCCGCTTCGAACCAACTGCCATAAACCTCACCATCCTCACTACGTATGACAAAACCCAGCCCCATCGCACCATCACCCTGAAACCAAGCTGCATCACTATTCAGCTTATACAAACCATGAAGAGGATGTATCCACGATAAACTTCGTATACCAATGGCCAATAAGTATCAACTTAATCGAATACCATGCGATTGCGTAACCTGAAATCTACCATTTATTTCTTCTATATATATATATTAATTCAAAATAAAGACAAAATTCATTCTTTTTATTTAATACATCATTTCAAATTAACTCTCAATCATCAGTATTTTATTTTTCTAAATTTAAATTTTTTTTAGTTTTTTATCTTATATTAACAACAACAAAAGTTTAAGCAACTATGAATATTTAATTTTTACATTTATTATTAAATCAATTATAATAGATTAATTTATATTATCAATAGTTTAATATCAAATATTGAATAGTTAATTTTAATTTATATCTAAAAATAAATTTTAATTTTAATAAATAATATAGACAAAGTATTTCATATGAGGTATAATTTTTTGAAAACACTTATTTTAAAAAGATTTTATAAATATTTTATAAATTTTTTAACTAACTTTATAACTTCATTCAAATAAGAGAATTTAATAAATTCATAAATTAATAATTTGATTTTGATTTTAATTTTCTTAATTTTCAATGTTTTTAATTCACAAATAAATTACTATCTATTTTTTCACCTATTAATTTAAATATGTATGTGTCTATATATATATATATATATATATATATATATAATTTAAAAGTTAGAAATATTGTAAAGATACATTTTTAAATATATTATTAAAAACTTAAATTCAATAAAAGTGTAAATTAAAATGAATTAAAAAATTAAAATGGTGACTTTGAAATTTATAAAGAATTTTTAGTTTTTTTAATTTCTTTTATATAAAACTGATAAAGCGATCCTACAGGTGCGCATCTAATTAAGTTGACAAGTCTCTTAACATCCCCATCAAGATCTCCACCAACTCTTATTAATTAAAAGAAGAAAATAATAAAATATTCATAACTAGCTACCTACTACAGTCATAAATAAATGAAAAACAAAATCGACCCTAAACCAACTTATACCAAAAAATTAAAAAAAAAAAAAAATCTATATGCAGATTAACCGATTACGTTTTGTAACAATTAAATGACAACAAAATTTTGGTATAAAGTTTCACCAACAAAAGCTAAGTAATTAACTTAAAAAAAAAACTCGCTATTTTAAAGGCACATCAATAAACCTATTAAAAACGTAATAGGTTTTGAAAAACTCGCTATTTTAAAGGCACATCAATAAACCGATTACGTTTTTAATATTGTTTAACTTATTAAAAACGTAAACTGGGTCATTTTCCTATCCAAATATTTCATCATTTGAGAATTCAAGCTCTTCTAATAGCAATGATAGCCGCCGTTAATTCAGCTTTATATATATATATATATCATCGAAAAATGATTCAACGAATGTTACATGTAAAAAATACATAATTTGTCTATTTAAAAAGATAAAAACTTGAAATTTTGACCATGCACAAACATCAAATATACACAGCAGACATAAAAAGATTATAAGCTAATTAAGATTATTTTGATTCATGGAAAATATTTAAATTTTTTTCATTTGTTTAGCATTTGAGAGATTAAAATTAATTAATAAAAATTTTTTATTAAAAAATTAAATTATTTTTAATAAAAATAAAATTTTGTTTTAAGAGAACAAATTATTTTCAAACTTTGTCAAAATAATTAAACAGCTTATAAATAAATGATGCAAATAACATGAGTCCATTGATCCAGTGTCATCTTCCACCACCGACAAAAATTGGTCACCCAACACTGACGACAACCGCTGCAAAAATCAGATGGCCACAAAAGTTTATTATTTTTGTAAAAAATTTCTTTCATATGTTCAACAATTAATGGCAAATAGAAGAGTCATTTTTTTTTAACTGATTCGAAATCTATTCGAAATAGGAAATTAAAATTAAATATACTTGAAATAATTCAAAAATTCAGAGTTAATTTTGACTAATTAATTCATTGAAATTGATTTTATTTTAAAATATTCGACTCTATCCATCAAGCTTTTCAATATTTAGTGGATGAAAGATTTTAAAATCCAAATTCTTGAATTTTTACAGTTTTTTTTTTAGAGGAGACCTTTCATAAACTTTTTTTAATCAAAAATAAATTTTTTTCATAATCTTAAGAATCATATGAAAAATCCGATCTAATTATACATATCCAAGATTTGTCTAATGATTTGTGCATCCTTAAAATCTTTAAAAAAATACACTTCTTTTGTAATCATTTGTAACGTATTAAAATATGTTAATATATATAATTCAAAATTTTAAACTAAGCAAAGGGACTTTTATTTATTGGATTAATTGCACTAATTTGAACCGCAAAACTACTCAATTTTCAGTTTCAATTACAAGATTTTAATCTAACATGTCACAGTGAAAAATATTAAAATTTAATACAATGATAGGAAATTCTCAAATGGAAACATGAATAACATATGTTAATTTGTTTTAGATCCATTCCTTCTGAGTCAGAGAAAAAAAAAAAGGTGTATATTAATTAATTAAAAGGGCTTGCCTTTGGGACTTTTATTTCTTTAATCAAAGATTGTAAAATCTTCGTTGATTTCACATGCTCAGCCACAAAAAAAAAAAAAAAAAAAAAAAAGATCACAGTGTTATGATAACCAACTATATGATTCCTTCTCCTTTTCTTTTTCGCATAACTCTATCAATTGAATATATGTAACACGAAGACAATGCATTTTCTTGATTAATTATTTGTTTTAGATCTATCCAATGATATAACTTGTGATATTGTATTTTGTTAGGTATACGCTTTTGACTATGCCATCCATGCAAAGACTTTTTCGCTACTTATTTTTTATTAAGTTATTATTATTATTATTAGTAGTAGTAGAAGAGACATTTAAATGCCATATCAATTCGTACTATAAGATTAAGAATTCTTTCAAAAAACTGGAGAAAATATCTTATATATATATATATATGATGTTTTTTTTGCTGTTTTTGGTGTTAATTCAAGAACCTTAGACATGCACAAATAATTTTCAATCTTTAATATGTTTATATCATTTTGGATTATGGAGTTAGAGATCGTTGAGAAATTACTATTTCGCAACTTTTACTAATTTATTTATGTTAATAATTTTTTATTAATTTTCAACAACTGCCGACTTTTAGTTATGTTTGGTCTTTGATTAAGAAAACAAAATCTTAAGGTGCTGGGAAATTATATCTAAAACATTTTTCAACAATTGTGGCTATTTAGAATTTATAGGGTAAGATTATTACTAACTATGATAGATAATTTAGTTAAAGACTTAATCTAATATTAGGTATACATGAATATAACGTTTTGACAAATTCATTGATTATGCTTGAACGCAATCTACTCAAAAAGAAATCACATCATAAGAAATAAAATCCATCAACTTAAACCAGTAGTAGTACATTGCATATGATAAGCTTATCTCATGCTTCAAGTAATATCGTAATCAGTTAATACAGTGAAAATTATAATGTCATTTACGTTATTATAGTATAATATCGTAATTAATAATTCACCATTAGATTAGATAAATATTATTATTTATTATTGAATTAAATAGAATTAAATGTCATTAAATTAGATAAAAGTTATTATTTATCATTGAATTAAATAAACATCAGCATTATTAAATCTATTAATATAGAATTCACTCACTATTAATACCATGGGCAAGACAAGATTACTTCATTATAACCCAGTAATTAACGAATCACTGCATTCTTAGTTACTCTTTTCAGTATAGTACCGGCGGCCAAACAACTCCCAGGAGCATATAAGGAATATGGAACAAGATTCATTCATTGTAAGCCAACTGGAATCTCGTTGACAAGTTGTCGTTGAACTAGCACAATAGGCTTTACTATTGTGCCGACTGACACAAATTCCGCATCGATATTTATTTTTTTATTATTAATGTATTTTAATATAAATGTATAGTAATATATTAACTAATTAGTTATTTTAAATTAAACAGAGGATGCGTATAATGAAAAGTATATTACAATTTTAATTATTATTATGAATTTAGTATAAAAATAATGTTTTAAGTTGTAAGTTATTTTTAAATATGATAGATCTATAATATAAAAATTAAATTATATCCATTGATATTTTATATTAGACAAATAATATATGATGTAAAAATTAGATTTTAAAAGTTTTAAACTATTACGTATCCAATAATTATTAACATTGGATATGGATGGGCAATTATTAACCCAATCCACCATTTTTTTTTCTTTTGGAACAAATGAAATTTCCACCATTTTAATAATGGTTCACTCAAATATTATGCCTTCTAGAAATGAAGAAAAATCTCCGAGAAAGAATTTACTAATTAATCATGCAATTTTTAGTTCTAATCCTACTTGAAGGAATATTCATTCCCCCTCCTAGAGGCTGCTATAATTTCTTGCATGCTCATACTGATACAACCTAACAATTAACAAATACATCCTTCACTCAATTCACAAGTGAATTGTTGTCTATTTTGCTCCTTAGTGTTCGAATATTAGAGTTAGACCATGAATTAGAGCTGATAATTTGAAATTGGATCTGAAAATTCAATTTAAAATTGATTCTCTAAATTTAATTTGATTTGATCTATGAACTAATTTAAAATGACTTTATTTCAATTAGATTGATCCAATTTAAATTATAAACTATTCAAATTTAAAATTAAAATAATATTTTTATTTAAAAAGTTAAAATTATGAATGACTTGACTCAAAAAAATTTTTTAAAAAAATGATTTCAAATATTATGAATTTATTTTTGGAAATTAATTTGATGATTTGATCCGTCCAATCCATTGGGACTCAATCCAAAATTAATCCGACCAACCTATTTGTTATCTCTACAGCTTTTTTTACTAGTGAATTTCATAATTTTGGTATGGTATGAATAATTTGCCTTTGACAATATAGAAAAGATCATTTTAATTGATACGTGAGAGGCTTTTTTTTTTTGTTAAGGAACATATTCATTAAGAAAAAGTATCAAACACATTAGAGTACAAAATTTTTTTATAAAAAAGGAAGGGGGTTAGAGAGCTATCCAACATTGCACCCTTCTTTATCCTTCATCTTAGCTAAATAAATCTGCTGTACAAATTCGATACAAATTTATATTGATAACCAGCAAAAAAAAAAACATCTGAAATAAATATTAGCGATTACAATCTGAACAATATACATGAAAGTATTATTAGTTTAAAAAAAAAAACAGTTTAATACTTCAAAATTAAGTAAAAAGTATTGTTGTAGTTTTCGAAACTATACAACACGGAATTTATCAATGACAAGGCGACAAGATTCGAAGTCTTATATATGGAATTTGAGATGTAATCTTCATTAAAAAAATAAGAGCAGCAGGCTCGCCATAGCCTTTTATTCTCCTAATGCACAGTTTGTTTCGGAAAACGTTACTTTCACACCTAATTTTAATTGTGATTGATTAAATACTTCATTTTTTTAAAGAAAAAAATTTGATAGAATCCTAATTTCCCCACCCCTATCTTCGATCAAATTACATTTTTTTTAATCGGGTTCGTTCAATTGCATGATCTGTCATTGTCTATACGTAACTCTCATTATTCCCACTTTCTTCTTCATTTTTCCACACCACATAAAGCTTAATTAATCATGACCTAAAAAAATGAAGAGACTCAAAAACCGAGAGGGCCTTCGCATCACCATTAAGCTAACGTTTACACAAGATGATCTGTTTTGAAAACATGCTTAGAATCAGTGGAAAGAAGGTTTGCAACAACAAGATAGTGTTCATGAATGGTGCTACTGAAGCAGCGATAAACTTCAGATTATTGGCTTTTAAAAACAAATTATATAACCCAAGTCTGTCTTAGATCCGATTAAATTTTTACCTTTTTTACTTGTTCATGCATGTCCCAAACTGTAGACTATTCAATATAAGTTCGCTATGTTAAAATTTTTATGTGGACCAATATTAATTATTGGTTTGTTTTAATTTTTTATAAAACAGATTGAATGATATAGTTTATTAACTAGTGGGTAAGCCCAATTAAATTATAATCAAATGAGTTATAGGCTTATAACACTTTTAGTGGGCCGATATGAAAGACGATCATTTATATGTCTAATTTAATATGGACTTGTTATGGGTGTGTCTGTTAAATTTATTATAAATAAGTCAAGTCCCATCTCTTACCTTGTAACCCTAACCTTAGTTGCTACATCCATTAGTAGTCATCTTGAGAGAAGGTTAAAGAGAGGAAGACATAACTTTTGATTTCCATTCTTCTAATCTATTTTCTTGGTGTTTAATTCTAGTGATTGGTATTATGGCTCAAAACAATATAGGATATAATGCGCAAACAGGTACGAAATTTGTTTCCGCTTAACTATTGATTGGTGTTCTAAATTCATGTACTAGATCCTGAATAAATTCTTACATGTGGTATCAGACCATGAGATTGTACATGATTTAGAACCCTAAATATTTTGTATTATTATCAATTTGTTGCGATAGCTATGGCCTCTTTGGAAAATTTGGCCTATGCTCATCAATTCTAAAATTGTTGATGACCTAAGATCATAGTTTATGCAGCAATTTGTTGCTTCATATGTGTGATGGTTTTGAACAAAAAAAAAGAGAGGATGATGGCCCGAGTGAGGGCATCCCAACGGTAGCTAGCCCATCAATTTTAAATTTGTTGATGATCTAACATCATAATTTGTGCAACAATTTGTTGCCTCATATTTATGATGGCTTTGAACAAAAAAAAAAAAGAAAAGAGGTTGATGGCCCAAGTGAGGGCATTCCAACGGCTGTTAGTCCATCATCATATCACCTTTGATATATTTAATCTATCTCTCCCATTCGTAGCTAGCAAGCTAGCTCAGCTGGTTAGTGAATCCTGCTAATGGTGTTGAGCAGCAATTTGTAGCTGGCAAGCTAGCTCACCTAGCATCATAGTTTGTGTAGCAATTTGATGCCTCATATGTGTGATGGCTTTAAACAAAAAAAAAAAAAAAAAAAAAGGATGATGGCCCGAGTGAGGGCATCCCAGCGGCTGCTAGCCCATCAATTTTAAATTTATTGATGATCTGACATCATAATTTGTGCAACAATTTGTTGGCTCATATGTGTGATGGTTTTGAACAAAAAAAAAAAAAAGAGGTTGATGGCCCGAGTGAGGGCATCCTAGCGGCTGCTAGCCCATCATCATATCACCTTTGAAATATTTAATTTGTCTCTCCCATTTGTAGCTGACATGCTTGCTCAACTGGTTAGTGCGTTCTGCTAATGGTGTTGAGGTCGCAGGTTCAAAACCTACGCCCACTGTGGGGCTCAAACCCACGACCACAAGGCTAAGAGCCTTGCACTTTACCGACTAAACTGGCAGACTGTTTTGTTAATACCTTATGTGGGCAGGTTTTTTAGATGGACAAGTTTTTTATTCATGTTCATCATGGTATGTTTTATTTTATTTCAATGATTATTAATATATATATATATATATATATATATATATAGTTAATTGTCAGTTTATAATTTAGTGATATTAGATTTATAATAAAATAAATAAATAAATATTTAATTTGTATATATATGAGATAATAATCATATATTTAAAATTAAGGTATATTGTGTTTGGTACCTTATATAGGTTTGATGTATATATTTGCATGTGGTATGTATTTTAATTGGGTTTTTATTAATCTATAATTAAAAATAATTTTATGGGTTAATATAGGTGTTACCACCAAAGTGAAACATTCATTGAAATTCGTAGAGTTATTTTTAATTTTTGCAAAGAGATAATTTTGAATTAATGTATATAATAACCTGCCTAAAAGGTGTTATTAGATGCATTGATTTTGGGAGTGTGTGTTGGAATGAAGCTATTTGTGTTAAGAATTGCATTAGTCTATAGAGTCTGTCTGCCCAAAGGGGATAAATTTCTCGAAAACTGATGTAATCTCGATTGTGTACTTTATAACTAGAAATTCTATTGCATGTGCATGTGCATGTTCTACTCAAAGGGGAATACATAGTGATGTCAAAATTTTCTAGATTGTGTAAATTATAACTTTAATTTTGTACATAACTCAATTTTAATACATGCTTTTGTTTTGTCTCAAACAGTCTCCTATAGTCTCAACAATAGTATGACGACTATTGAACTCTTGACTAGCACAAACTTTTAATAGGTGGAAAGAGGATATTCAGTTTATTTTGGGAATGAGTGAGATAGATTATGCCCTTTATGAAGATGAACCTGCAAAACCTACCCGTGAAAGTAATATCGAGGAAAAGAAATTACATGCTAAGTGGGAGAGATCTAATCATCTTAGTGTTATGACCATTAGGAAAACTATTCCTAAATATGTTAGGAGTAGTTTACCCACTGATGTTACAACAAAAGTTTTTTATTGCTGCTGTAGAAGATAGATACTTCGTATATGATAAAGTTGGGGCTGAGACTCTTATGAGTCAGTTAACTAGTATGAGATATAACCATAGTGAGAATGTGAGAGACGACATTCTAAATATGATTCACCTTCATAACAAACTTAGGGGTCTTAAAGTTGAAATTTATGATGAATTCATAGTTCACCAAGCCTTAAACACTTTGTCCCCTTAATTTAGCCAAATCAAGACTGCTTATAACACCCAAAACACTACCTGAACAATTAATGACCTTATAACCAAATGTGATGCTGAGGAAAAGCAAATTATGAAAGAGAAGAGTGAGGTTGTCATGCTAGTGACACAATAGGATAAGGATAAGTATAAATCTAATTATTATGCTCCTCAAAAGAATCTGAATTTTAAATGGCATGGTTGAAGTCAGATCAAGAAGGTAGGTGATTTTGGAATTATCCACAAGAGTAAGGTGAAATGTTTTTTTTGTCATAAAGAAAGTCATAAGAGAAAAGATTGTCATCAATTCACAGCTTGGCTAAAGAAGAAAGGAGAAAAAGGTATTCTTTGGCTTATATTTGCTTTGAATCTTATATGATTGATGTGCCACCAAACTTTTGGTGGCTTGATAGTGGTGCAACTGTTCATGTTGTTATTACCTTACAGGAGTTCATAAGCAAATGAAAGCCAAGTGAAAGGTAGTCAAGCTTAGAGTTGAAAATAATTTGGAGATAGATGTTGAGCATGTTGGAGTAGTTAGGTTAACATTGGAGTATGAATTTTGTCTTATTTTAGAGAACACCTTTTATGTTCCATCTTTTATGATTTATTTTTGTTTTAGATAAGATTGAATATCATTTTGCTATTAGTAATAAAAGAGCTAATATGTTTTTAGACTCTAAATTGATTGGTGAATGTGTTTTGTTCAATAATTTATATAGATTGTTTTTGGATGATGCTAATGATTGTGAACCTTTTTGTGAAGCCAATGTTGTGACCAAACGATCCTTAGTTAAAGAAAAATCTTTTTCATTATGGCACAAACATTTAGATCATATGTCTAGAGAAAGAATTAAAAAACTAGTGAAAGATGACATTTTTCCTTCTCTTGATTTTGAGGATCTAGATGTTTGTGTAGACTGCATAAGGGGTAAATTAACTAAGAGTAAAAAGAAAGGTGCTAATAGAAGTTCATATCTTTTAGAGATTATTCATACTAATATTAATAGACCTTATTCACCTACTATTTATGACAATAAATATTTCATTACCTTTATTGATGACTTTTCCCGTTATGGCTATTTATACTTGATAAATGAGAAATTCGATGCCAATGAGATGTTTAAAATTTTCAAAACTGAGGTTGAGAAATAATTAGGAAAAGTCATTAAAATTATAAGGTCTGACTGTGGGGGTGAATATTATGACAAATATGATGAGATTGAGCAACATATGAGATTGTTTGCCAAATATTTGCAAGAGTGTGGAATAGTTGTGCAATATACCATATCTGGTAGTCTTGAACAAAATGGTGTCGTTGAAAGGCGTAATCGTACTTTGAAGAATATGATGAGGAGCATGATGAGTAGGTCTAACTTACCTGAATTCTTATAGGGTGGGGCTCTTAAAACTGCCTTTCATATTTTGAAACTATGCCCTTAGTAAATCTATACCTAAAACACTTCTTCAATTATGGACTGGTAGAAAATCTAGTTTGAATCATTTTCGTGTTTGGGTTTGTCCTGCTGAGGTTATAATATATAATCCAAATAAGAAAAAGGTTGACCCTAAAACTACTCGTTGTTACTTTATTGGGTACCCAACCCATTCTAAAGGATACAAATTTTATTGTCCTACACGTGACACAAATATTATAGAGTCCACGACTGCGAAGTTTTTAGAGATGAATGTTGCTGATATAAACATTTCTTAATCATCCATTCATGATGTACAAGTGAAACTGCAACCATTCTTTTACCTTCATCTCTTGAAAATATTATAAGTGTTCATGTTCAAGTATATGATGATCGTAACAGTGTAGTTAATCTTCCTCCTCCTACAAAGAATCCTCCAGAGTCTGTTGTAGTTGAAGCATTACCTGTCAAAAGGTCAATTAGGGCGACAAGGTCAGTAATTCTAGATGATTATAAGGTTTATCTTGGTGAAGGTGATTAAAATATATATCATATTGTCGTTCATGTACCTTATGATGAGGCTATTAATAGTGTTCATTCTGATTTGTGGATTAATACTATGAAAGATGAGTTAGCATCAATGAGTCATAATGGAGTTTGGGAATTGGTGGAACTTCCTTCTAATCATAAACCCATAAGTTGCAAATGGGTATTCAAAACCAAGAAGGATTCTAAAGGAAAGGTTGAGAGATTTAAAGTCAGATTGGTTGCTAAGGGATTTACACAGTGTGACAGTATTGATTATAATGAGACTTTTTTTCCTATTTTCTCTAAAGATTCCTTTAGAATAATTATGACTTTAGTAGCTCATTTTGATTTAGAGTTGTATCAAATGGATGTCAAGACGACATTCTTAAATGGTGATCTCGGTGAGGAAGTTTACATGATACAACTTGAGGGTTTTAAGGAAAGTGGTAAAAAAACTCTTGGTTTGTAAGCTGAAGAAATTTATATATGGTCACAAGCAAACTTCTCGTCAATGGTGTCTCAAATTTGATGAGGTAGTCACTTCACTTGATTTCACAGAGTACAAGATAGATCAATGTATTTACCATAAGATCAATGAGAGTAAATTTATATTTCTTGTTTTCTATATTAATGATATTTTATTGGCTAGTAATGACATGAGGATGATTTGTGAGATGAAACAATTACTCTCTAGGACTTTTGATATGAAAGATCTTGGAGAGACATCTTTTGTCTTAGGTATTGAGATTCGTTATGATTAATCTCGTCATTTATTGGGTCTTTCTTAAAGGGCCTATACTAATCGCGTGCTCAATAGATTCAATATGCAATCTTACAAAGGTGGTGATACTCCTGTTGTGAAAGAAGATAAATTTAGTAAGGAGCAATGCCCTAAAAGTGATTTAGAGAAACAAACCAAGAATAATATTTCTTATGTCAGTGTTATTGGCAGCTTGATGTACACCTAAGTGTATATAAGACCAAATATTGCATACATTGTTAGTGTTCTTGGTCGATATGTTTCGAATCCTGGATGAAATCATTGGGTAGCTGCTAAGAAGGTAATGAGATATTTGTAAAAGACAAAGGATTATATGTCGATTTATAAGCGAGTGGATGATATTGAAGTAGTAGGGTATTCAGACTCTAATTTTACAGGCTGTTAAGATGATATGCAGTCCACTTAGGGTTATATTTTTATGCTTACTAGTGGTCTTGTTTCGTGGAAGAGTGTTAAACAAATGCTTACAGCTTCTTCTATTATACAAACTGAGTTTGTTACTTGTTATGATGTTGGTACACAAGCTATATGGTTGAAGAATTTTATTTCCAGGTTACTTGTAGTCAATTATATTATTAGACCACTTCGAATCTATTGTGATAATAATGTTGTTGTGTTCTTTTCTAAGAACAATAAGAGTTCAAGTAGTTCTAAGCATTTGAAGATTGAATATCTTACAGTTAAAGATTTAGTAAAGAAAGAAGACATTGAGATTCAATACATTAGTACTAATTTGATGTTAGCTGATCCTCTAAATAAAAGATTTAGACTCATAATTTTTAAGAAACATGTTAGTGATATGAGTATTGTAGAGTCTTTTGATGTGTTTGGTTAGTGAGAGTTTTATGCTTGTAATTAAACGTCTAAATTAAATAATTTCGCTATATTGCTTATTCAAATATATTTTGTTTATAAGTATTTTGTGGTTATTTATTATGCATATGTGCACACATATATATATATATATATATATATATATATATATAGAGAGCATGCTATGAGTTATGTGTGATATGCTTAAAATTAGTGTAATTATCTTAAACTATATTAATTAGTTTTCAATTGTTTTTCTGGAAACAATTCCTAAGGCATATATTGTGTGTATTTCCAAAAAATGAAAATAAAAGTCTTATAGCAAAGCTTTGTGAGTTTCTCTTTCTCGTTTGTACATGCGCGAAAAAGAAATATTTGAAGGATTGACAAAGAAAATAGTGTATTGATCACATGTGAGTGCTATTTTCTTGTTACACTATCATATCAGGATCCAAGTCGATTAAGTTGTCAATATTTGTGACTATGAATTGGTACTATGTCAATAAGGAGTATAATTACTGTTATGATCTGATATTGAAAATTTAATGTGGACAAGATTATGTTTAAGGAGTCATTATCAATAAACTATATGTTTTCTAAAATTTTGTGGCTACAATTGAATTTAAAGTATTCAATCTGAGGGTCACTTTTTAAAAATATTTCTTTCATAAAATATATAAAAAAAAGTCATAATTAGTATTGTCCAAGTGGAAGAATGTTAGAATTTTTATGTGGGCTAATATTAATTATTAGTTTGTTTTAATTTTTTTATAAAACGAACTGAATAATATAGTTTATTGATTAGTAGGTAAGCCCAATTAAATTGTGATTAAATGTGTTATGAGTTTATAATACTTTTAATGGACCGATATAGAAGACAGTCATGTGTAAGCCTACTTTAACACAGACCTGTGATGAGTGGGTCTGTTAAATTTATTATAAATAGGTTAAATCTCTTCTATTACCTTCTAACTCTAATTCTAGTTGTCACACCCATTAGTAGTCATCTTCAGCGAAGGTCAAGAAGATGAAAATTTAACTCTTGATTTTTATTCTTTTGATTTATTTTCTAGTGTTTAATTTTAGTGATTGATATTATAGCTCAAAATAATATCAGATCTAATACGTAAACAGATACAAAATTTATTTCCACTTATTATTGATTGATGTTCTAAATTTATGTAATAGACCGTGAATAAATTTTTACACGCTACTGCTATTGTTCATCTGTGTCTCCATTAAATTGATGTTGTACATCGCCATGGATGGTGCCACCTCCTGCTCCATGTGACGTTCACGTTGACAAACATGGATTTTCTTATTTCTTTTTGTACAAAAGAGGACTTGCGTGCATGATATTTTACATACGTATTTAACTAAATTAATGCCACTTTTTTCTGCAAATTATTTAATGAATTTGGATCTATGTTGCTTCATGCATTTACGATCAACACATTATTTTATTAAATCTCACTTGTGTAACTTATATATATTGATTATTAACTATATATAAATTTGATACTGATCTATATCTACATTGATATTGATTTGTATGTATATTAGTTTTAAATTCAATATATATTAAAATCTATGAACAAATCAATGAAAGGAACTGAGTTCAAAACTAATTGACCAATATACATGCAAAAACAATGTATATCAATAAAGTTTTTTAGATTTTGTTATATTATTGCTAGAGTATCAATTCGAAATTAGTTTGCTTTTCATTAATCTATTTTATGGATTTTAATATACATACAGTTTAACATCAATATACATACAGTTAAGGCTCAATGTACATATAGTTAAATACTAATGTACATTTAGTTCAAAATTAATCTACCACGTACATGCAAAACCAATGTATATCAATAAAGTTTTTTAGAATTTGTTATATTATTACTAGAATACCAATGTAAAATTCGTGTACTTTTCATTAATCAGTTCTATGAATTCAATGTATATATAGTTAAAAACTAATATACATACAATTTAATATCAATGTATATACAATTCAAAATTAATGTATATACAGTTAAAAAATAATGCATTTCAATGTAGTTCAAAATTAATGTACCATGTACATACAGGACCAATGTATATCAATAAAATTTTTTAAAATTTGTTACATTATTATTAAAGTGCCAATTTAAAATTAATGTACTTTTCATTAGTGGATTTTATGAATTTCAAGGTATATATAACTAAAGACCAATCTACATATCATTCAATATCAAAGTATATGCAGTTCGAAACTAATGTCTATACAATTAAACAATAATGTATTTCAAGACTAATGAATCAATGTACACATAAGAATAACATATATTAATAACGTTTTTTAAAATTTTTTATATTGTTGGTAAAGTGTAAATTGAAAACTAATAATGTATTTTTCACTAATTTATTTTATGAATTTCAATATATATGTAATTTTTTTTAAAGAATGACATATGTGACACTTAAATGAAACAATGCATATTAACTCGTATTCATATTACAATATGAACGTGTACATGATACACGTACTGACTTTCTACTTCCTCCAAGGGCTACTATGGACTATAAAACTTTAGTGTTCAAAATGGCTGTCCTACTATTTTGCATGAAATAAACGAGTCAGCTAATCCACTTGTGAGAGCAGCTGTAGCTTCTTCTACTCGGCTAATTTTTAACTGAATGTTATTAGTACCTGTTTTATGGGTGGCAACGGGACATGGATTCAACGCCTTATGCGGAGATTTGTTCTAGTGAGGCGGAAATTTTTGTCCTTACCGGAATAAGATTACATCTTTCATCCCATTAATTTTTCTGTTTCGAAATTAATTTTCAAGTCAGTTACAATACGAATTTCATAAAAAAAATTTTAAAATTTTCAATTTTCCATTCAATTCAGTTCAGTTTCCGAGCATCATGCTTGGCCCTATATTTTATTAATAATTATTATTTTAAATATTTCTATTTAATTAGTTATTAATTTAGATATTTTAATTATATATATATATATATATATATATATATATATATATATATATATATATATATAATTAAATTT
>CATIWR010078532.1:0-24866 GCA_949677035.1 Omphalea diandra | reverse complement strand
ATTAGGGCCAAACAAGGGTTATATCAGTAGAATCATACCTAGGTATGAACTTCCCTTCTTTGATGGGGTAGGGGTTCAGTCATGGATTAATAGATGCCTTAAATACTTTAAGGTATATGAGGTTCCAGTGGAGAAACAAGTTAAGATTGCTAGCCTTTTTTTGATTGATAATGCTGAGGGTTGGTATCTTAACTGGAGACAAAAGAAATGGAAATTACTTAGGAAATGTTTACTGAGGAGTTGGAGAAGAGATTTAGAGAAGTAGAAGATGACTATGCTGTAGAAGAAATCTGTAGGTTCAGGCAAACTGCTTCTGTGCAGGAGTATGCCAGTTTGAGAAGTTAAAGTTGAGGGTTAAGAGAATTTATCCTGAGCAGCAGGAGTCTTATTTCATTTCTATGTTTATTGGTGGATTGAACGATGATATCAGATCCAGAGTTAAGTTATTTTCTCCCACTGATTTTTACATGGCTGTGAACCATGCTAGGCTTGTGGAAAAACGTGTAAAAGCCAACAAACCAAAGGGATTTCCTAGGGGAAATTCCAACCCTAAACCTTGGTCAGGCTTTAGCAATAATTTTCCTAAAATATCATACCTCCCTACCTTTCCAATTTCATCTTCGAGCTCTACTGTTTCAGCAAAATCACTAGAACCCTTGAATGTTAATAATCCTCACACTGCCATCACACCTTAGGCCCCTAAAACCAATAACACTCAAACCAATAGACCTCCTGGGGCTTGTTACAAATGTGGGGATAGGTATTTCAGGGGTCACCAGTGTAAGAAGTTAATGGCAATCCAAGCAGTTGAAGAAGAGGAACAAGAGGTGGAGGAGGAAACACTTCCTACAAAGGAGGAACAGAAGACTACAAAGGAACCAACTGAAGAGCTTAGTATTTCACTAAATGCATTAGATGGGGAACTTAGTGATAATACAATCAAGATTAAGGGAAGAATTTCTAACAAGGATGTTATGATCCTTATTGACAGTCGCAACACACACTGTTTCATAGACAGTCAAGTTGATAAGGAGATGAAATTACCTTTAAGTCAGGTTGCTCCTGTAAGGGTGTCAGTAGCAGGGGGAGGCAGAAAACATGCTCTAGCAAATGTTTAGGACTGAAATGGTCAATCCAAAAGCACAAATTCCAGTTTGATTTTTGAACTTTAGAGCTGGGAGCTTATGATGTTATTTTAGGGGTTGACTGGTTGAAGAATTTCAATCTAGTAACTATGGATTTTGTCAAACATACACTCACCCTCATGAAAGATGGTAAGCCTTTATTGCTACAAGGGTTGGATGAGCACATATCCTTGCAGATGATGTCTGCCAAATCATTAACCAAACTAGTTAGCAAGGGCTGGAAGGGAATCACTACCAAGCTCTTCCTCATACAGGTGTCACCAAGACAGCAAGATGAGCTGCCTTCTCCAACAATTCCTACTATTCAGGATTTGGTGCAACAATATAGCCTTCTCTTCCAGCCTACCACAACTCTTCCACCCCTAAGGGAGCATGATCATGCTATACCCTTGAAGGCCAACTCAAAACCTGTTAATGTGAGACCTTACAGGTACTCACATCACCAGAAAAAGGAAATTGAAAAACTGGTGAAGGAGATGCTCTCTAATAACATAATCCAGCCTAGTCACAGCCCTTATGCTTCTCCTGTGTTGCTGGTAAAGAAGAAGGATGGCACATGGAGGTTTTGTGTGGATTATAAAGAGCTTAACAGGTTGACAATCAAGGACAAGTTCCCAATTCCTATGATTGAAGACCTCCTAGATGAGTTACATGGTGCTATGATTTTTTAAAAAATTGACCTAAGGTCTGGCTACCATCAGATTAGAGTGAAGAATTCTGATGTACCCAAAACTGCCTTCCGAACACATGAAGGACACTATGAATTCTTAGTCATGCCCTTTGGGCTGACCAATGCTCCTATTTCCTTCCAAGCATTAATGAACTCTGTGTTCAAGCCATACTTGAGAATATGTGTGTTGGTATTTTTTGATGATATCCTCATTTATAGCTCCTCCACTGAAGAACGCCTAGTCCATCTAAAGTTAGTTTTTGATCTCTTAACTCAGCATTAATTGTTTGCTAAGTACAACAAATGTGAGTTTGGGAAGTTAGAGATTCAGTACTTGGGGCACATAATTTCAGCAGACGGAGTCTGCACGGATAACTCCAAAATCCAGGCTATGACAGATTGGCCAGTGACTAAGTCAATTAGAGGACTAAGGGGATTTTAGGCCTCACAAGGTACTATAGAAGATTTGTGAAGAACTATGGGGTAATTGCCAGACCATTGATTGAGTTACTTAAGAAGGATCAGTTTAAGTGGAATGTTGCTACATAGTAAGGCACTAAAAAGACTGATGATTACAACTTCAGTGCTGGCACTGCCGGATTACAGTAAGACTTTCACCATTGAAATAGATGCAACCAATTTGGGCATTGGTGCAGTTCTAATGTAAGAAGGGAGGCCACTATCCTTCATCTCCAAACCACTCAGTGTCAGAAATCAGCAAGCCTCAACCTATGAAAGAGAGTTACTGGCCATTGTGCATGCTGTCAAAAAGTGGAGACATTACCTGGAAGAGCAGCCCTTTGTGATCAAAACTGATCAAGAAAGCATCAAACATCTCTTGGAACAAAGGTTGCACACTCAGCTGCAACAAAAAGGAATTTCTAAACTCTTGGGATTGGATTATATCATCTAATACAAGAGAGGAGTATAAAATAGAGTGGCTGATGCACTCTCCAGACAGTTTGAGGAGGAAGGGGCTTTGATGGCTATTTCTATAATTGTACCTAGTTGGATGCAAGAGGTATTAGAATCTTATCAAGGGGATGTTGTGGCTCAACAACTGGTAGCAGAAGTAGCTATTGCACCAGCAGCTCACCCCAATTACTCTTTGGTTGGGAATGTTCTCAAGTACAAGGGAAGAATTTTTATAGGAACTGCTTCTATGCTCAGGCAAAAGCTCATGACTACTTGCCATGATTCTCCACTTGGTGGTCATTCAGGCATTAGAGGAACATTAGCTTGGCTGCAGCAAAGTTTCTACTGGCCTAACATGCAGAAAGTGTGGCTGACTGGGTATTGCAATGTGATGTGTGCAAGAGGTGCAAAGGTGAAAATGTACCAAGTCTAGGCCTTCTTCGACCCTGACTTGTTCCTACTCAGAGTTGGCAGGAGATTTCAATGGATTTCATTGAAAAATTACCCAAATATGACGGGTATGACACCATATTGGTGGTGGTTGAAGATGGGTCATTTTTTATCCCTATCTCATCCATTTAATGCAGTTGTGGTGGCTCAAGTGTTCCTAGATTCAGTGTTTAAGCTTCATGGGATGTCAAATTCTATAGTTTTCAATAGGGACAAACTCTTTACTGGCCAGTTCTAGTGGGAGTTGATGAAGATGTTAGGAACTAAGCTTCTATACAGTTCAACTTACCATCCTCGGACAGATGGTCAAACTGAAAGTTGAATAGGTGCATTGAGACTTATTTAAGATGCATGTGCTTTCATCAACCCAAACGATGGGCGAAGTGGCTAAGCTTGGCAGAATTTTGGTACAATACTTCTCATCACAGTGCCCTGAAGATGAGTCCATTCCAAGCTAACTATGGGTACCCTCCTTCCTTGCCTACTATTCCTACTGCACTGCCTACTGTTGCTGCAGTAGAGGAGTTTCTTCATGCTAGGGAGGCTATGACATCCTATTTGAGGGATCAGTTAGCCAACTCCAAAAACAAAATAAAACAACAGGCTGATAAAGGCAAGACTGATAGAGAGTTTGCTGTGGGGGACTGGGTCTACTTGAAGCTGCAACCTTATAGGCAATCTTCCTTGGCTGTTAGGAAGTCTGTCAAACTGTGTGCAAGGTATTATGGGCCTTATCAAGTTGAGGAAAAGGTGGGAACAGTTGTGTACAAGCTGAAGTTGCCTGCTGGGGGCAGGATTCACCCAGTTTTTCATGTATCCCTCTTGAAGAAGAAGATAGGTGACAATGCTACACCAGTTACTGCCTTGCGTTCCTTGAAGGATGGAGAGTTCATGATTCAACCAGAGAAGATCCTCAATAGTCGAACCATTTTAAGGGGAGACAACCACATTCAACAATGGCTAATCAAATGGGAGCATCTTCCTACTATTGAAGCTTCATGGGAAGACATCACTTTCATTCTCAATTAGTTTCCTGATTTCTATAACTCTTGTGGACAAGAGTTCACTTATGGGGGAGTATTGTTAAGTATAGTAGAAAGAAAAATTAATTAGATAAGGGCATTCTTGTCTAATTAAAATGATAGCTAGCTAGAGTTAGTGTTTTTTCTGTTAAATTTCCCGCTTTTCCTAAATGGTGACAATTGGAGCATTTGGCATGTTGTCCAACTCACCATTTTTTTCCCTCTTTCTTATATATGTAACGTCCCAATTTGGGACCACTCATTATGATAGAATCAATCTCTCTCTCTCTAATCTTCTCTCTCTGTTTTCCTTTCTGATTATTCTCTCTGCTATTCTGTCATTCCCTCTCTTTTCCTTACCTCATTACTGCTAACCTTTTCTTTGTTAGGAATATTCCTAACAAGTCCAAGGGTGGAAATACAAACTTCTGTCTCAAGGGGGAAAGAGGTCCTTTTAAAAGTTGTTCTAACAGCTATTCCTGTTCATACCATGTCATGTTTTAAGCTTCCCTTATAGATTTGTAGAAGATTAAACTCAACCTTGGCTTCCTTTTAGTGGGGTAAAGAGGCTGGAGGTAGATATTTAGCTTATGAAAAATGGGATCAGCTAACTTTTGCAAAGAAAGATGAAGGATTGGATTTTAAAAACATTAAGGCTTTTAATGATGCCTTATTAGGAAAACAATGTTGGAGATTGTTAAACAATCTAGACAGCTTTTGGGCAAAAATAGTTAAAACTACTTATTTTACTAAGCTGGCCTTCAGAGTGCAGGTAGAGGAAAAATATCTCCTTGGGGATGGAAGAGCTTGTTATATGGCAGAGAAGTCCTTCATCTTGGGGTGAGAAAGCATATTGGAAAAATGGCCAGTCAATTGACATTTGGAAAGACTCGTTGCTACCAGATAATTCGTCCTTTAAGGTGTTAACCCCCTAACCCTCTAATGTTTTAGTGAATTCGATTGCTCAATTAATTGATGACAGTGAGTGGAACTATGAGTTGTTGAA
The DNA here is from genome assembly GCA_949677035.1 of Omphalea diandra. Classification (NCBI taxonomy): domain Eukaryota; kingdom Viridiplantae; phylum Streptophyta; class Magnoliopsida; order Malpighiales; family Euphorbiaceae; genus Omphalea; species Omphalea diandra. The sequence continues at coordinate 19,658 of CATIWR010078532.1, read as the reverse complement.
TAATATTTTTGTTCCAACTCATGTCGAAGCTATTAGAAGCTTGCAATTGGGGCCGTCAAATAGTCAGGATCGGTGGATTTGGTATATCTCTAAAAATGGCTCCTTTACTGTTGGATCAGCCTATCAAGCAGGGTTTAGTCGACAAAGAACTTCTAATCTGGTTGGTCCTTCTTTCCATAGCAACGAGTTTGATGTATATAAAGTTTATGGTAGCTCAATATTCCTTCAAAACTAAAGGTATTTACGTGGAGAGCTTTTAGATAATAGATTCAATTTTGAAGGAACTGGAAAGCATCCCTCGCAAATTTTGCAGATGGCAGCAGTTAAATTTAAGGAATTTGTTCAGGTTCTCCCAAGGAAGAGTCAGGTGTTCAATGGAGATTATGCCCAAAATCCTCAAGCTATTCATCCAGTTCGTGAATTATCAAATTCGTGGATGAGACCAGATGTGGGAACTTACAAAATTAATGTGGATGGAGCTTTCAAAGACTGGGCAAGTCCAACTACAACAATAGCTATATGTGGAGATTGGGATGGAAATATTACAGTAGGGAAACTTAGCAAATTTCGGGCCAGCGAAGTAGACGTGCAAGCAATTTTTTCCTGCGGCTGAAGTGTTTTATTCCTTCACGCATGTCAGATGTGCAGTGGAATCTGATTACAAGGAGTTAGTGAATTCTTTGAAAGACTGTATGCTCTAACCATCAAATATTAGTCCTGTGTTTCATAAGATAAATCAACTTTTCAACAACTCCAAGTTGTTTTCTGTTAATTATGTATCCGGAAATGTCAATTTTTGTAGCTAATTGGTTGGCAAAAACATATTGTAATTTGTGTTGCCTACAAATTGGCTTCATTGTAATCCTCAAGTCCTTCTAAATATTACTCAAAATGAATAATAATCAGTTATTTTCTTTGAAAAAAAAAAAAAAAAGAAAGTCTTCCAACTAGTTATGGACTCTCTAAAGCAATTTTTTTTAAAAATTGAGATGCAAGTTTCTTTCTTTTAAAAACTATTGAAACGCAAATTTATAAACAAAAGTGTTATTCAAACCCTAAAGAACACTGATAATTGAATTTTTTTAATATAAAATTTTAATATTTATATAATCATATAATAATAATTATAATAACCAAATAATTTTATATTTATTTCATTTATTTCCTATATAATAATAATCAAAATAATCAAACACAATCCTGATAATAATATCATTTGATATTCATTTTTAAAATACATAATTATAACACTATTAATTTCATATACTTCATTCATTTAAATTTTATATTTTATCTATTTATTTTTTTATAATCATAAAATCTAAAAAAAAAAAAAACGCAAACATAACGTGAAGAGCAACACACTGTTAGGCATTTTCTAACCCTAACATTGTTTTGAATATTTCAATGCACAGGAAAAAAAAGAGTTACCATAAATCTCCTTTGATATATTTAAATTAAATCGTTTTTCATGTTTCAAAATTATATTATAAATTCTCTTAAGATTGTCAAGATACACTGAATAGTCATTTCATTAAATTCATATAAATATCGAAAGAATTTTTTAGTATAATGAAACAAACATGAAGATAATTTAATATAATATTTAAAAAAATGAAAGACTATTTAATTAAATATAACAAACCCAATAAGTTCAAAGTAATAACACTGACGTAAAAAATGATTTAATATAATATTATTAAATGAGATATAATTTAATTAAATATGACAAATATCAAGTGTTTAGAGTAATTAACCAAAAAAAAATAATAATAAATTTGAAGTAAAAATTCCACACCATATTATTTGTACACCAAGAGGCTTTCAACAAATCGTCGTTACAATTCGTATATCTTAGAACCAAATCTATATTGCATGATGAGTCTAACTTTTAAAATAGTGTATACGCAATTAAAGATCAATATATATATATTTTAATATATATATATTTTAATATACATGCATTTCACAATTATACAATATAATGCTAATATATATATAAAAAATAATTTATATACATGTCAATATATATATATATATATATATTTGAGTGTACATATAATTTAATATCAATATAAATTGTGTCCATATTATACTTTAAGCAAAATATGGTAGAGAATAAAAAATTTAGAATAATAAATCACGTACTGTGCCATCTGTGAACCAATTTCCACAACCCTTCTTCCTCCCTACCCTAACGCTCAAATGGACCTACAGAAAAGTCCTTGACCAAGACCATTGAATATCATAATGTGCATTCCCATACTGTTTGCTACCCTTATCCCATCTTATCCAATCTCAATCATTAAAAGTTAATTTTTCTTAGCCTAAATTAAATGAAGCATTTCACCAAAAACCCAAAAGTAGAGGGAAAAGGCTTGAAAGGAAAATCTCTGCTGATGCCAGAATTATGCTCTACTAGGCCAATATTCACACCTATCATCTCAACTGGATTGCCAATGAGAACCCAGAACTCTGCTTTTCCAAAGAGTTTGTTCATTTTTAATCATAAGGAAAACTAGAGAAAATTGTTTTTTCCCCCTCCTTAAAGAACAATATACAGAAAAATACAATGGACTCAGGTTTTTAATATGCGCCACGCCCCTCCAACAACACCCACCATATAGCCCTCTGTTAATGAAACATGTGCCAAAATCACCAGTGCCTCCCCTGAGAAGCACCACCTTTGTTCTTTGCAAAGAAGATGTTCTTATTCTTGGGCTTCGGTATCTCATGAATGTCCATCACTTGGATTGTTCTTTGCTTCTTGGCTTCACAGGCCGAGCACAAAAACAACATAAACGCAAAATCTGAAATCAGCACATGCCCAAATATTGAATTTCACGATGTTAAAAGAAACAGCAATAGAAAGAATAGAAATCACACCATTCAGGGCCTCTTTGTAATTTTCCTGAAGCCTCTTACTTGCAGAAGCCAGCTTCTCAGAATCAAAATTATTCTCCCTTTGTCTCTGCAAAGCCACAAATTTCAAGTGATTTTCAACAAATAAGTGAAAAGGTGCCAGAATCTCCACTTCTGTCATCTTATGCAAAACATAAGGCTCAGAAAAGCTTCCTACAAACCCTCATTTCTTGCCAACCAAACAAATATGCTCATTTGACGTGTTTGATACCTGTACAATGTGGGAAGTAAACGCAGATGCAGGAATAGATTGTTGGATAGGTCTAGGAGGAGCTTCTTTTCGAGGAAATGATTTGGGCTTTTGTTCCGGTTCAGAATTATTCTTGTCCGACCCAGAGCTCCCATCTAGGATAAAATAGGTAAATTCAACACCGAAAGTAGAAGCAAACAAGAGAAAAAAGAAATGCAGAAAGTGAATGGCATAAAGATCAAATCCAACTTTGAATCTGATTCTGTACTCACTGTGAGGATTAGGAGAGTATGCAAAATCAGGAACCTAGAAAGAACAGAATCATCAAAAGCAATCAAAAGATAGAATTTTCAACAACTTTCCCAATACAAAGCAACTGGCAAGAGGATATTTTATTTTTCACCTGGTGTTGACCATTCTGGGGAATTTTCTGCAGCGGGGAGTCCCCATCAGCTGCAGAAAACAGCATCATTAATTTCCATTCCTAACTTCACCTCGTCAAAGCAAAATCTCTGTTTCACTAAAATTTTTCCCAGAGAAAAGGAAAGTGGAGATAGTTAGAGTATTGAATTATGAAAATTTTTACCCATTAGAGCAGAGGATGTATGCTCTCCTTGTGGATTCAATCTAACCCATTCATCCACAATTTCTTTCCATTTCCTGGAAACAAAACAAGAATCCAGTCAAAGAACGTGCTCTTGAGCTCCTCTTTCAATACTTAGGTTTAAAACATCCCACAAATATCAATAACCACTGATGCTCAGGACCACCTGACAAGTTGCTTCACTAATCTCCTAACATCATTGGCTGAATGCTTTCGCAAAAGATTCACATGCCTTCCAATATCAGTCTCCTAAAACAAAGAATTCTAAAACTAATCAGTCATCATAAAAAGTAAATAAATAAATTGCAAGAATTAACAAACAAATAGCAAACTGGAAAAAGAGATTAAAAAAAAATGGCCCGCAATTCACCTTGAGTGCCTTAAAGGTTATATCCATATCTGCTAAACTTTGAAGCAAATCAACCAGAGAATCTTCAGACTGAAACCACCACCAACAACACCAATCAAAACCAATAATTAAACAGCCAAAAACAACAAAGAAACAAATGAATCAAAACCTGATCAGGATCTTCTAGGTGTTGTTTGATCTCAAAAATCCTCTTCTGCTCATCATCTAACAGTCCTTCGTAGGGATCCAATTCATCATCGTCTCCATCTTCTTCTCCATGAACTGATCTCGGCGTAGTCGAAGGAGACCCACTTCCACCGCGTAGTTCTTGCTTTCGTTCATGGCTATTCTCTTTCATTTTATCACCATTATTAAATTTACCCACATCAGAATCGCAATTCCTACACCGACCAGACGATGAGCATGAAGCGTATAGCATCTCCACAATTTTATCTCTCCGATGCTTCAATTCTGTCCCGAAATCCAAAGACGCCACCAGAATCGCCGCGTCTATAATAGTCCAGACGTCAACGTCTGAACTCTCCAGAATGGATCGAAAATCGTCTATATCCATCCAATTAAAACCCTTTTCCTTCCTATTCTTTTTCTAATTCAAACAAACAAGGGCATGTACCTTTGCGTGTGTATATAATAAATACTAATATAGGAAGCTATGCAACGTGGAGATTTCTGGAAACGGATTGCAAAATCACATCATCAGATCTGGCGCTATTTACAGTCCGTACACTAAGTAATCAATGGGACAGAATTTAGAATCTGGCGAAATGGGTATCAAAGGGCATTCGAGAGACGGATGCTTATGTTTATGTTATGCTTCCAGTTAATGACCCATAAAAAACACAAAAGAAAGAAAGTTTTCAAGAACCTACTTTAGATCTGACTCTAAACTTTCATCCACAAAACAAAAGGAGAAAAAAACAAGACTGATCACAGCTTACACTGCAACGATAGAAGAGGAAGTTTTAAAGCTGCTGAATTGAGCCGGTCGTTCCAGGATATGAAGCCACTTTTTGCTTTCCTTTCAAACAAAAAAAAATTAAAAAAATAAAAAACAAGGAACTTTTTGTTTTTGGGTTGTGACAAAGTATGGGTATCGAATAGAATTTTGGGTTTCGATGTCCGCGGCGAATGCTGGGTATATTCCATTTTAAAATTGAAGGATTTTTTTTTTTTTTTTTGGTTTTGCTTTTGTTTTGAGTAAAGGACTGTTTTAAGTATTTACAATTAAAATATTTAATATTTATTTTTTAAATTTATTTAGTATTATATTTAAGAATTTTTATAATATTTTTTATTAATTAATTTTAAAATTAATTTTATCAATAAATTAAAAATTAATTTTATCAATAAATTAAGTAATAAAATTTATTATTTTAATATATTTTATGAATATATTTTTTAATTATAATCATTATCATTCATTACTACAATCATTTTTTGTTAATAATAATATATAATTAAATTTTAAAATATTTAAAATTAGTTATAAAATATATAGTTATTTTATTTTAAATTTATCATTTAGACTTTATTTTTCTTAGAATTTCGTATAATTAATTGAATAATAATTATTTAGCTCTTAAAATTTTCAATACTAAAATCATTTAGTTTTTAAATTTTCAATATTGATATTATTAAGTACCTAATTTTTTAGCATTTAATTTCTAGTTTTACCAAATATTACTTAAATCGAGTAAAAATATCAATAAAGTGAAATTGAAATGAAAATTAATTAAAATTAAATTAAAAAAGATTAATTGACTTAGTGATTTTGATTATTATTTTTGTTTTACTATTTTTTAATTTTATCTAATTTTTTATTTCCACATATTATAAAATCAGCAATTAATCAAATGAAATATATTTTATAGATTTTACTTGTAATTTTAAATATTATATTGTTATCTATGTATATAAATTTCGATTAATACATTTTCATTAACTACTGAATCTATTGATTTTTATGATAATCAAATTATTGATTTTTTTTTATATAATTACAGCTTAATTTTTTATTTGAAAAAACTTTAAATCAAATCAATTAATTTTTTCTAGGTATTTACAATTTGATTAACCAAAACATGATGGCTTAAGAGATTGTTGATAATGTTCAGATAATCGAATGCCTTTGGAAAGGATACCTGCCATTCGTATAAAAGACACTTATCTTGTAAAAGACAAATCTCCTACACAAGTTAGTCCTTCAGGATTTAGTGTTGGAAGAAAAAGTAGTCAAAGTATGAACACCATACAACCAAATGCTAACAACATTCAAAGAATTTGCTAAAAGACAAAGAATATGCGACATTCGAAAAATTGTAAGTAATTACATAGTATAAACTTTTTTAGGTATCTCAAAATAATGAAGACAAGCCTAACGAATACTATTTTTGACACAATTGAGAAGGATCCAGAAGGAAAAAAGGTATAAATATTCATCATCCCTATGGCTCAGGTAAATTTTGCAAGGGTTTTTATTGTTACACTTATAAGCTCTCATTTTTCCTTAAGCTCTCAAGCTCCTTTCACCTCACTAGCTTAAGCATCGAAGTGGTTATGGAATATACAGTCTTCTAAGCTCGTGTTTGTTCATCTTTTGATAGGTCATTCTTCCCTCTAGCGATCCAAGGGCCACCAATTGGCGTTGTTTGTGGGAACTTTTGCTTAACAATTATGTCTTGTTGTTTCATTACTTATTTTCCTTCAATTTCCCACCTTTATAGTTTAGTAACACTTTTTCTTGTAAATTGTACCCTTTGATCCTAAAGGGAGATAGTCGACCACTCTAGAAATGCAACACACCCCTTTTAAGAAGAGGAAAACACCCCATAATATACACCATTAGAACCACCCTGTGAACTCGTTGCCCAAGCAATAACTACAGTTGTTGAGAATGCCCTAACCTAATTTCAGGAAGCTTTTGGCTAGAACCATAAAAACAACCTTAGACTCCTTCAATGCACACATCATTAGGGTCTTGAAAGCCAACTTAGTAGCATTCAACCCTCCACCCTTAGCTAAAGAACCTTAATTAGAACAACCCATTCCACAAGCGAACCCATAAGGCTCCAGAACCATCAACCACTCAACAAAATAGAAACATTAGCTAAGGACAAAGAGAAGGCCAAAACTGATTTGAAGGGTGAAGTTGATTCCTAAGATGAATAGTCTAAGGTAAAGTTGGGATCGATTAAGAATTACTTAGAAGCCTCTCTCTTGGCATGAAAAATCATTGAGGAAAAGTTTCCAGCTAAATGGAAGCTTCCCATGTTACAAGTGTATAATGAAATAGGAGAGATCCATGCACACATTTGTCCACCTTTTTGAACCACCATGCTGTTGAATGATATCTCAAATGTCATCCTTTGTAAGGTTTTTCCTACTACCTACATTGAAATAGCTCAAAGGTGGTATCTTTAACTACCTTCCAATTCTATCCACTCATTTAAAGAATTAAAAAAATGTTTTTCTTTGACGGTTTGCCACTAACATTCCTCATAAGAGGAAAACTAGTTCTTTAGGATCTTGCGGACAGCGAGACGGAGAAATTTGTTGAGAATATATTAATAGGTTCAATAAAGACATAATGAAAATAGAAACCATAAAGGTAAAGATAGCCATGAAGGCCATGCGAACAAGAACCACGTTCGAAAGATTAAAGGATAAGCTTCACACTAAGGCTATTGACTCGTACTCTGAACTAATCTTTATAGCTTTGAGGTATATCAAGCTAGACGAATGAAAGAGGAAGGAATGCAAGAATGGTGAATGATAAAATCAAAAGAAAGCCCCATAAAAGAGATTTGACAACCTAATTCACCGAATACTTCAGAGTTACACACCTCCCTTAAACAGAATAAGGAACAACAAAGATGCACTGTGTACACCACTCAATGAGTATAAAGGTAACATTCTACTATGGATTAAAGAGAATGGAACTAACATTAAGTGCCCTCAAAGTCTAAACCCTGATAGGGGTACACCTTAATAAGGCTGCTACGAAGGATAAGTCTCTATTTTGTAGGTTCCATGAAGATCATGGACACGACATAAAACAGTGTTAGGACCTGAAGAAGGAGGTTGAAAGACTGATACAAATATAAGCCTTTCATGAGTTTGTGAAAGATGATAAGGGAAAAAGGCCTCGAGAAGATAATGTTGGACAAAGAACAGATGGTCACCCACGTAAAATGATAATAGGGGTGATTAATGTTATCATGGGAGGAACATAGTCATGCATCTCCCCTAAGAAAGAATAATGGTCAGATATCTTTATCATCAATATAGAGATAAGCAACATGCGTACAGTCACCTTCAACCTTAAAGATGATGAACATGTCAAGCATCCTTATAACAACACACTAATAGTAAAAGCAACAGTTAATAATTATTTAGTGAATAGACTATTAGTAGATGGAGGTAACGCAGTGAACGCTTTGATAGAACTGATGTACAGGGCCATGAGAGGCATATTGGCAAACCTCAAAAAAAGGAAGCGAGCCTTTTGTAGGAATCAGTGAAAAATAGTTAAGGTTTATTAGCATAACCATCTTGATAGTAGAGATGGTGGACAAGCGGTCTGGATTGGTATCAATAGCTAAAACACATTTCCACATAATAGATGAAGAATTCCTATAATGATATTTTGGAAAGACCGTACCTTTTTGAAATAAGAGCCATTCAAAGTACAAGATGTTTAACTAAGAAAATACCAATACCTAAAAGAGTGGTAACCATTTGGGGAAGCCAAAAATCAGCAATTAAGTGTAACCACTTAACACTCCAGTAAATACCTAAAGGCAATGTAATCAACCAATAACAATGAGAACATTCAAAGACAATTGGTGAGTTAACTGAACTTAAAATTTCAACTGATAAAATAGTTAAATATGATGTAGATATGAGTTAGCTAGCAACCAAGTGGCTCATTTAGGAGAATGTTGAAATATTCACCTCTAAGCTAAAAGAAATACTAAGGATCCACCCCTTGATAGCCTATCACAAGCTGAATGTGGATCCCAAGGTAAAACCTATCAAATAAAAGATGAGGGGATTCACCTTTAAAAGGCAAAAAGTCATGGTAGAGGACGTGTCTAAACTTTAAAATACAGGTATTATTGGAGAAGTAAAATACCCTGACTAGATGACTAATGTTGTGATAATCAAGAAACCAAATGGAAAGTGGAGGATGTGCATCGACTTTATGGACTTGACTAGAGTGTGCCCGAAGGATAGCTATTCACTACCAAACATTGACTAGTTGGTAAACTCAACAACTTACTTTTTCAAGTATAGTGATGACAGGTAAGTGCTATATAAATAACCCTTTGAACTGTAAGTGAACAAGTTGTCAAGTAATAAAGTGCATAAGAGTATGGATATTGTTCCCATGAGTATTAAGATTAAGTATTAAGTGTCTTATTCTTTGTATTATCTAAAAAATCAATAAAGGATGATGAATAAAATTGTAAGTTAGACAATTAAATTAAACATTAATAGTAATGAGCGATAATCAATAAATGAAATTGACTAAAGGTTTAACTTCACTTGATGACCTTTTATTGGTTTCCTAGCCCTTGCCTAATTGGTTCATGCATCATGTGTTACTATCAAGTCATTATGGTATTCAATGATCCCTTTCGAGTAGAAATTGACATAAAAGAGTATGTTAAGCTAAAGGTTCCTCAACTCAAAAGCTAGACATCATGCAATTGCCTCATAAGAAAAGATTCTATAGATAGTAATGGTCCATTAAGGTTCCTTAACTTAATAACAAAGCAAGGGAATTATTGAAGGTTTCATTCTATGAAAAGCATGTCTCCATTATCAACACATGGAACTAATATAATTAATGGCAAGTTAATCAAATATGAAGCATTCAATAATTACTAGCATAAATAACTAATGAAACTAAAAGACTTAGATTAAGGAAAACCAATATAAGTCACACAAGATCCATTTATAACCTTCGCTTGAAGAAAATTAGCTCATAATGGAAGAAAGAGAAGAAGAAATAATCAAACTAATGATATTTAAAACCATGGACTTCAATTCTTGAGGCTCTTGAATGATTACCTTCTTGCTCCTCTTTACCCTAAACCCTTGATTTATTTCTTTACTTTTTGGGTGGCTATTTAATGCCCTAGATCCTCTTGATTCGTAAGTTTTTATCTCATTAAATAATGCTCTCAAGTTGTTTACTAAGTAGGAAGCTTGAGGGATTAGAAAAGGAAGAGTTTAGAGGGTTTTAAAATTTGTCTTTTTGGGTGCTAGGGGCCCAAGATTGTGCTTTGAGGCCTTACACTTTGAATACATTATACCTAACTTTGTTTTCTTGGGCACATGGTCATGTCTCAAAGGCACATGGCCACACAATCTTTCAATTTACTTTTGACCCCAAATATGGTTGAATTAGCTCAAGTATAAAACATAAAAGTTGTAGCCCTATGTATTAGCCTTCCAAAGGCGTTCAAATCGCCATATTTGGAGCTATATAAAGGGAGATATGCCTAAAATGTCAAGCAATTCTTAAGAATAAAAAACATGAAACTATCTTAGATTCTTTCATGTTTTTTGCCACTTCTCTCCTTTTAAAACCTACAAAATATAGATTTACTTCCTTTAACCTTCTTCACATGCAAAATTAACATAAAATAATCAATATTTTTAAGGAATTAGTTATGAAATATATGTAAAATATGCACTAAACAAATTCCCCCAAACTTAAACTCTTACTTGTCATAAAGCAAAAACTAATCCTAGTAAAATCTGATAACTTAAATGATCAAGAACTTGTTCCAAGGTTTTAAGGAGAAGTTTATTTAGAGATAACCCAAAATTTCATCAATTAAGTAATAGACTTACAACAACAAGTTCCTAATTAACATGTTTTATTTACAATCAATTAACACAATAAAGTGTGTGTGTGTAGCTTGGTAATATTTTTCCATCAAAATTTTAATTTCTAATCACACATAACTTAAGCAAGATTCAACTTTGACTTCTTAAAAGTCACACATGACCATAGGCAAAACTATCCCACCTTTCTCCACTAATGTAGATCTTAGAACTCTAATAAGGTCTTGTAGGCTTGTAATGTTAGGCTAGAAAGTCCATAGACAAGAGAATGATATCAAAATATGAGTTATAACAATAATGCAAATTGTAATTTTAATTAATGAGTGCATCTATCATGTTTGTTCCTTGCAAGACTTTCAAAAAAACATTCAAACATATGCATACTTATTTATGGTGGCCATTCTTCTGTCATTATATTTCCTTTTTTTTTTCTTTATTATTGCTTTCTCTTTTTCTTCATTATTTTTCCCATTTTTTCTTCTTGTTTTACTTCTTTTCTTTTTTTTTTTTCCCTTTTCTTTCATACTCGCCACCCCCAAACTTGATTTAGACTCTCTGCTCATAATTTTACAAATAACATGCCTTTTCTTGCAACCTTTGTAATTGTGCACATAAGTAATAATTTACACCACCATATAACCATATTCTAACTAATTCTTTTGATAGGGGAGGTAAAAGATCATTTAGGTTTTATGGTTATAATGAGATTTATGGGTTAAAAAAAGAAAAGACTAATTATACTCACAAGTGAGTATATACTAAGGCTCAAAGTGGTAACAAAGGATAATGCATAAAAAGGAATGGATGGGGGTTAAATGAGGGGCCAAAGAATGCCTCATCATCTTCCTAAAATTGCTAAGTTTAGGATTTCACCTCAAAAGATGGTTTAACAAGTTCTAACATGCGTAGAAGTGTTCACTTACCTAAGTCATTCATAATTATCAATTTTAATTTCAAAATTCATATTTCACCAAGTATGCTCAAATTATTCTATTATGATAATTAACTATAAATCAAACATATTAACCAAGATCAAATCATTATCATAAGCAAATTGAACTTAATTGATTCAAATAAGTGGTTATCAATTTCGTTGATTATTTACCTTTAGACCTCAAAATTATTCTTAATAATCAAAATTATCAAATTTCATCATTCAAATCATAAATTTAGCATGTGGAATCCCATACGTCCCCTAAACTTAAATTCATAATTGTCCTCAATGATGTAATTAATGCAAAAGAGAAAAGAGGGGCATAGAAAGATTACCTTAAATGGAGGTAAAAGAAGCAAAAGCAAAAGCTAGGAACACAAAACACAAAGTAAAAAGACACATAACAAAAACAAAATGAAAACATGATAATTTAAGATCATTAGCTTGACCCTTAAAAATGGTCATTTAAGCTTTACGTTGGGCTTATGATTGTCCTTCATTAAGATTGGATGTATGTGATTTGTTAGATTAAACCCCCTTCAATTAATGATTACTTAATCTAAATACCTCTTTTTTTCTTGACCTCTTTTCTTGTTCATGGTTAATGTCATTAAAGATTAGAACATAAAAGTTATCTTATTCTCCAAATATGCATGGTCATAAAGCTAAGGTAATGGGTCTGATTGATCAAAATGCAAAAGATAAGGAGGTGGCTTTGTTAAATCATGATAGTTCAATGCATTAATAAGGAAGAGAAAAGATGAGTTAGTATCATGAATTTTCAAAGTGAAAATATTACTTGCCCCACATGCTTTGATAATAAAACCCTATTCATTACTTGCTGGTTTATATTTTTCAAGCTTAAAACTTTCTTCTTTTTGGTGACAAACTTCATGCTCATACTATTATTATTCATCAATGCTTAAACATCTCTCATCCTCCACAGGTGGCTTTCCTTGTGGTTGACCTTCCTTAATGAGCTCTTCCTTATACTTCTTTAATCTTGAGGGAAAAGGTATATGAGGCATATAAGGATTGAATTCTTCCTTTAGATTATCTTCCTTGATGAGCTCTTTATTCTCCTTATACTTCTTTAATCTTGATGGAAAAGGTATAGGAGGCATTAAGGCTTAGGAGGCATATAACGATTGACTTCCTCCTTTGAATTATCTTTATTGATTAGCTCTTTGTCCTTGTCTTCTTCATTCATGGTTCCTTCCTCCTCTTTCACCTTTGAATTGATCTCCTCGCTACTCCTTAATGTAATTTCCTTGACTTGTTCCATAAGATTAGGCTTGGAGGTATTAAGTAAGGTCTTATGAGATATAAAGTTTAAATCATTATCCATTGGTCCCATTTGAATCTCAAAGTTATAGAAGGAGGAAGAATAGTTTTCTAGTTATGTATCTACTCTTCCTATCATCTCATCTTAATTTTCTAAACTAGCTTCAATTTTGGTGATGAAATTCTCTAATAAGCTTTATGGGTTAGATTTTTCCTCTTGAGGTTGGTAAGTGTCATTTGACCAAGCAAAGTTGGTGTGGTCTTGCAACCAAAATTATAGGTATTATAGTAAGAATTATAGGATTGGTGATTGAAATTCCCCATATAACTTACTTGGCCATGTGTAAAAGAATTTCCCATTTGACAAGCTATTCTTCTGTAAACAATCTCCCTATATAATTTACTTACCACCTATGAAAAAGAAGAAGAAACCATATTAGAAGTCAAGAAATTTATTTGTTTGGTGAGGATAGATACCCGAGCTTATAATTCCTTAAGCCTATCCATGTTATAATGCTCTAATTATGTACAAGAAACACAAATTGTACAAAAACAAAAAGAAAGTTCTAGATTAATATATAAACAATTGCTTAGTATTAATGTCGTCAATCCTTGACAATGGCAGCCAAAACTTGATGATGAGTTAGTGTTATATGAATAACCCCTTAAACTGCAAGTGCATAGGTCGTCTAGTAATAAAGTGCATAAGAGTACGAATATCATTTCCACGAAAATTGAGATTAAGTGTTAAGTGTCTTGTTCCTTGTATTATCTAGAAAATCAATAAAGGATGAGGAATAAAATTGTAAATAAGAAAATTAAATTAAACATTAATAGTAATGAGAGATAATCAATGGATAAGAATGGTGTTGGCCCTAGGCACCAAAAAGGGGGAGTTGAATTGGTGAATAAAAATTAAAACAAGAAAGTAAGAAGACACAAATCTTTTAATATGGTGTGTGTGATTATACTATCTGTAAGACACAAATCTGCATCTTTTATTTTAAATTTTACTAATGACAAAGTAGGATCCATAATATCTTCATACAAATAAAATATATTTGTAAGAAACATAATGATGATGATGATGATGATGATGATGATAATAATAATAATAATAATAATAATAATAATAATAATAATAATAATAATAATAATAATAATAATAATAATAAATAATAGAAACATAATGATAATAATAATAATAATAATAATAATAATAATAATAAATAATAATAATAATAATAATAAATCAATATAAATTTTATATGAAAATAAGTAAAAAGTATCATAATTAGATTAGTCTTTTAAAGACTCATAGATAATATAATAAGCTCTTTACAGGATATTAATTTTTTAATAAAATGGAATACTAATTTTTTTCAAGAATCTAGATACTTAGTTCTTCAGGAACTTAACGTATCAATTCTTCAAGAATTTTATAATTTATTCAATTAGTTTTTCAAGAACTATAGAGAATATAAGTTTTGTAGGAATTGTATTACTTTATTTAATTTTATAAAATATAAGTTCTTTAAGAACTATATATAATACTAGTTATTTAGAAACTAGATTTGAAATGCATGTTCTTTAAGAATTATATTAACATCAAATAATATAGCCATATATCATAGAGATAAAAATTATTAACAAATCAAAATTTAACAAAATATTAAAAAATGGCATATCGACGTCTTAGGAAACTTTGATTTTTATATTATCGAAGCATACTAGAGTTATAGGCAACCGAAGGTAGAACTAACACGTGCTGATAATGTGACATAAATATAGAGAAAGAATATAGAAAAGTAAATGGAGAACAAAGAGTATAAGAGAGAATAATTTTCGTATATATTATTCCATTCATTATAACATTTATTTATAATGTCAAGGGTTATAAAGATAGGAATAGAAATAGAGTTTTTTTTCTCATAAGAACCTCTACCTATAGGGATGAGGATAGACATCCAATATTATCATAAACTATAATATTATCATAATAGAAATGTATTTTTTTAGACTTATTGAATTATAAGCTCTCTATAAATCATTGTTTTTTTATGGCATATTTATTGTTGGTTCATTTTTATTTAACATCTAGATATAGGTTGCAGATAGTTCATATATATTGCTTTCATTATCTTGAAATATCTAATTTGGAGAATCATTTTGTGTGTGTGTGTTTATATATATATATATATATATATATATATATATAGAGAGAGAGAGAGAGAGAGAGAGCTAGTCAAATACTCCTAAATATTAACAAGTGGCATCTTTTCCTTTCATAATGTATTTCTAATAGATTATTACAAATTATTTTCATTTTCTTTCATAATCTCTTCCTAATAGATTAGAACTCCAAACAATATTCATTAATGAAAATTTAATTAAGTTCATTCATAAATTATACCACAAATTATGTCATAAATTATATCATTAAATTAATTCATAGATTAAACTATAAATTATATCATACATACAATTAATTATCACTATTTAAATCTTATTGACAGTTGTAATATTTAAAATGTCACATTAATATCAAATATAATTATTCACAAACTCACATCACCCTTGCTACCATCCATAAATTATGCCACAAATTATATCATAAATTATTTTACTCTTTAAAAATATAACTATAATACATTCATTCATAAATTATTTAAATCTTCAAAATATAATTAATGATCTCTTTAAAATTTATTGACAATCACATTATGTAAAACACATTGATGTCAAATACATTTATTTACAATTAATGTCATAAATTCTTTTATTTTTCATACCTTAATGCTCAATATGAACTTGAAAATGTTAAGTTTTTGTCAATTATAAAATTTAATGTCATTTATTCTATATTTATGAATTTATACTATATTTATGAACATAAACACTCTGTATAGTATAAATTCACTGAAAAATATAGTCACTTATGCTTTCTACTTCATTTTTTTTTATTTTAAACTTTGTTCTTTAATTTCCTATTTTCATCAAACACCTTATGTTGAAGGTCATAAGGTTTTGTCTACTCCATTTTTTTTATTTTCATATTCATAATAAATCAAAATTAATTACCCATTTTAATTATTTATTTTCATTCTTAATAGGAGATTAGTTGCAAAAAAAGGCCAACAATTCTTCTTAATCGATCATATAAATTCTGAGAATGATGATTGATAGTTAGAGTGAGGGTATCAAGATTCTAGGATATCAGTTTTATAAACCGAAGTTTCAATAGTACCGAGATGGTTCATCTTAATGAGAAAGTAAAATAACTACATTTTAAACTATACAAGTAAAAAAATAAAGAGGACACTTTTATTCATTATTTAACCTATATTAATTTTCTTTCTAACTTTAATGTAGACAAACTTTATTCATGTCATCCTCAATAAAAATGTAGCAACTCAATTTTGAGGATTATTGAAAGAAAGTGAAAATATATTTGATCAAATATTTCAGTGTCATTTCTAGTAATAAACATTATCGAATTTTTGAAGACAACAAATGTGTCATAAATTTTCTTGAATGTATTACTAACTCTACAATATTTGTAGAAAGATTCAAAATCATAATCATTACTTTAAATGTCTTCATAATCGTAATTTGGTGCATAAATACTAAAAATTTCATTTTATAAGAGCAATAATACTGCACAAAATAACTTATTAAAATTTTGAAGAATACCATAATTGTATAATTAAATTAGTTAAAATTAGTGGAAAAAATTAAGCATGATAAATTATTGTAATTTTAAAACAATTATAAATGTGTCATAAATTCATGTGAATAAATTAATACCTCTTCAAGACTTAAAGAAAGATTCAAAGTCATAAATACCTCTTTGAATATTTACATAATATTAATTTGGCGCATAAATGCTATAAATTTTAATTTATTAAAGCAATAATACTATACAAAATAATTTATTATAATTTTGAAGAACATCATAAATATATCATAAAATTAATTACAATTAATTTAAAAAAATTAGACATATAATTGAAAAAATAGCTAAATAAGATAGTACATTTTAAGAAGCAACAATATAACACAAAAAAAAAAAAAAATTAACATTAACTAAAATGAGAACTTATACAAGAACTACATGCAATTATCACTACCACAGTCTTTAGCCATTATAAAAAATATAGATGCAATTATAGTATTAGGTAACAATAAAAAATAATATTATAACAACTTAAAAGAGAAAGATAAAAATATAATCAAAACAAAGTTTTCCACTACCTAAAATAAAATTTTAAATAATAATAAGGAATAATAATCAATATTTAGAAAAAGAAAAATTAAAAATTAAAGCCATAAAAATAACTATAAATATTAAAAAAATAAAATGTGTGTGTGTGTGTATAGCCTAACCATTAAAATAAAACAAATTAATGCAAAAAATATATAAAATCAAACACTTAGTATTAATAAAAACATGCACAATCAAAAAAAAAATCAATTAAATCAAATAAAAATTTGATGCATAACTCAAAAAACAAAAGTATTGAAATAAAATATGCGAAAAATAGAAACAAAACATCAAATGATATATCCATAAAAAATAAAATAACAATATAAAATAAATAAAAAATAAAAGTAGTATTAAACTATATAATTAACAAGAAAAACTCATACATGTTATTTGCTATAGAATTTTTTTTAAAAAAAAGAACTATATATATAATAAATACTTACAAAAAAAAAAGTAAAAAAAAAATAAGTACTCAAATAATAATAAAAATCTAATTAAAACTTCTTACTCCAACAAACTTGTGCATCACATAGACATAAAAGTAGTAACCCAAGAAAATAAAATAATATATATCATCATCATAAAAAGTGTGACACTATTTTTTTTTTCTTTTTTTAGGTATAGTATAATTCAGTGATAACTTTTTTAACAAATTTTTTAAAGTGAAGAAATCAATTTCATGAACGTTATAAGATGTAGGTCATATTAATAATCATAAATTTGCAAAAAAAAGTTATTAACTTATGAAATTAATCAACATTAGATTTAATTAACATGACTTGTAAGAACAAATGTGATCAAATGCTATGAAATTATCACGCTAATACTTTTTCTCACTTGATAATAATATAAATTTTCAAGAAAATAGAAATTTAATTGATAAATTAATCAAATAGTAAATAAATGTTGGGTTATAAAATATTTCTTTATTATTTTTGTTTGAATAATTGA
Organism: Omphalea diandra; assembly: GCA_949677035.1. Lineage (NCBI taxonomy): Eukaryota > Viridiplantae > Streptophyta > Magnoliopsida > Malpighiales > Euphorbiaceae > Omphalea > Omphalea diandra. The sequence continues at coordinate 1,278 of CATIWR010078532.1, read as the reverse complement.
TAAGTGAAATAGGAAGTAGTTTTGAAATTAAAATTTTTTTTTTTGTTATGGCTCTTCGAAGAATTGATAACAACTTTATACTGTAATAATAAGTGATATATGATTAATTTTAAATGGGATTTTGATGTTTGTTCTAATTAAAAACTTTTGTTAAAATTTGAAATCATTTGACTTTTATATAATATATGAGTGCTTTTCTTAGAAAAAGAGAAAACTATACGAATGAAGCAAAATAATAAAAAAAAAATAAGTAGTTTTATATATAGAATTATTTATATATACAATTATACTATTAGACAAAAAATGGACATAGATAAAAAAAAAAGCATAAATATTAAGACAAACAATAATAAAAGAAATTTGTAGCATTTTAATTGTTACATTTATTAGATACAAGCATAAAAAATAGAAAATTAATTCTTTCTTATTAAAATAAATAGTAATATAAACTTAAAAATAATAATCACTTAACTAATTTACTAAAACTAAATGATAAATTCTCTGATTTAAAGTTTTTATTGAAAAGTGTAATTTTATAATTTTTAAATTAATTTAACTGCATTCATTGACTAAATAATTAATTTTTATAAGTAATATACACATTATAAGAATTAGTGTAAAATTTGAAAACTCCTCTCTTTGTCTATCTATTCATCTCTAGTGGCCCCTTGATTGCTATAGGGAAGAATGACTTGTTAAAGGATGAACAAACGTGCGCTTAAGAGACTATATATTCTGCAATTACTCTGATACTTAAATTTGTGAGGGTGAAAAGAGTTTGGGAGTTTAAGAAAAAATGAGAGCTTATAAGTGTAACAGTAAAAACCCTAGCAAAACATACTTATGTCGTAAGGATGATGGATATTTATACCTTGATTCCTTGTGGATCCTTCCTAGTTATGCCAAAAATAATATATGTTGGGCTTATCCTTATTATTTTGAGATACCTAGAAAAGTTTATACTCGTAAACACCTACAATTTTTTGAACATCGCATGTTCTTTATCTTTTAACGAATTCTTTACACATTATTAGTGTTTGGTCATAAGATGTTCATACCTTGACTACTTATTCTTCTAGTGTTTGGTTGACTTGTGTAAGAGATTTGTCTTTTACAAGGTAAGTGTCTTATGTATGAAGGATAGGTTTTCTTATTAATAGTCCCCGGGGGGGGGGGGGGGGGGGGGGGGGGGGGGGGGGGGGGGGGGGGGGGGGGGGGGGGGGGGGGGGGGGGGGGGGGGGGGGGGGGGGGGGGGGGGGGGGGGGGCGGGGTGGGGGG